>PVLD010003820.1:0-135773 GCA_004027595.1 Dinomys branickii | reverse complement strand
TGCATTTTAATCTCCTATCAGTCACTTTCGTGCACGTTCCAGCCCTGCATCTCCAACAACCCACTACCAGGTATTGGTAGATCCCATCATCAAACCCCTCAAAACTTAAAATCTCCTGAAGATTCTCCTCCCATTTTCTTTGATGTTGTGAATGACACTGTCAGCTTCCCTGCTTCCCAAATGGAGCGTTAGAGCGTTGTAGTCACCTCGCGTTTCTTCAATTCTCTTGAGTTGGGTGATGAATTGAGTTTCTTCAACCTTAAAACTACATCCTAGCTCTCTGTCCTCCATTTCTGCTGCCCCCAAGGTGGGCCACACCCTGCTTTTCTGAATTATAAGAACGAACCCTACATACATCTGCCCTCTGTTCAGTTTTTCCTTTGAGCCCATGAGACCCCACTCCTCCCCCTACTGGATAGTTTCTCAGACACTGGCTCATATCACACCTAAAACCCCTGTGAATATCTTACTAATTTTTCTGTGTCAACCATTACAACAATTTAAAGATCTTGGGTTTATTTTTGATATTAGAATTGGCAATACTTCATACCATAAAATAGAAAGAGGGTTTCCATGAGCTGAATGAAAAGTTTGGTTTTATAGCTAGAGAGGGACTGAAAAAAGCAGAAATATAAGACAAACATCTAATTCATTATTTCTGTAATTCTCCTTGCAAGGGAGAATAGGAAAACAGTACAATAGAAAGATAACTGATTGGTGAACATTACATTACTTCAGATTGTGTGTGTGTGTGTGTGTGTGTGTGTGTGTGTGTAAGGATTACAGTTAAGGCAGAAGGAACTTCATTGTCTTGTCAACTGATACTGGCATGTTTAGGAAATTTGGCCACGTAGTTTCTCCTGATTTCTCAAAAGACAGGATAATAACAGTTTCAATGTGGTAACACGGCACATCAGCAAGCATGACTCCATTTTGATGTTTACTGTGGTTTGTTGGTGCTCAGTGCAGGAGATTAGTCCAAAACAGTGGGCTCCAGGAATGTCTATTGAACAGTTCTCTGTAGACAACCACATCCTCAGACTGGCATTGGAAACTTCACAATCATTTCCACTTGATCTGTCCAACTTTCTCTCCATCCAGGGTAGTTCCTCCCTGACTCTGGGTATATGATGTTCATTTCCTACTTAAACATTTCTTTCTGCTTTCATTCCTATTAGCATGCCACGCTGCCACTGTCTGTGACCTACCCGTTCTCTGTGTCATCCAGAGGGGTTTCATGGGTAAAATGACTGGATATCTGCTTTTGCTATAAAAAACAATCTGATGTGCAGTGGGAAAGTATGTGGGAGACAGAAGTGAGACAGACAGTCATATCTGATATGCTAGACACCCAGGGGTTCGTCGTTCTGTTATTTCTACCTTGGTGTATGCTGGAAATCTTCCATAATAAAAGTTTAAAATAAAAACAAAATAAAAGAAGCTAGAAGTATGGTTATAAACCGTGAAGCCCTAGACCAGTGGTGCCAAACCTATGACATGCATATTTCTTTTTCTTTTAAGACAAAAGATCTTAGGGCTGGAGATGTAGCTCAGTGGTACAAGCACCAGTCTGGCAAGCACAAGGTCCTGAGTTTGATTCCTGGTACCAAAACAAAAAATGACAAAAGATCTTAATGCTTGAAGTTCTAAACTAGAACCTCAGTATTTAGGCTTCATTGCAGTGTTGGCCCTTTGGGATAAATGAGTGGGTTTGGGGTTGCAGTTTGAGCACTCATCTCCAAAAGGGTCACCGTCACCATCCTACACCATCAGGCCCCATCAGTAGGAAGATAGTCTTAGGAGGAGTTGGCAAGGAAGAGGAGTCCGGTAGCCAGAAACCTCCTATAAAATTGATTCCACGTGGTTGAAGATTTGTGTCTCATCTGCTCATCCCTATACCCAATGTATGGAATATTCCTGACTCTCCAGAGTATTTATTGAGTGAGTTATTGAGTGTATTGACAGTCTACCGTCAAGGTAAGCCTGAGAACAGCCTGCAAATCCAACTGTGGGAATAGAAAATGACTGCATTTCTACTGGGCTCTAATTTGTTCCCTGAACACTTCAAGAGCTCCCATGAAGGTATCAGAGTGGACTCAGAAGATGGTCACTGCAGACTCCCATGGTCCATGTGTGGCTCCCTGGGGCTTATACACCCGTGCATGCAGTTAAGAACACCCAGAGTCCAGAGGTTAAAGTAGAGTGAGGGGGTTAGCGCTGGTGGGTGCAGAGAGGTCTTGGCTGACTCTGGAGACCCAGGAGGGCTTCCTAGGTTGGGACTAAATGAGAAATAGTTGGCCTTGTAAAGGGAAGGAAAACTCTTCCTAGCTTGGAGAAAGAAGCTTGGGACAGAGAGGAGCAAATGAAAATTTGCTTTGTGCCTGTCATGGACCAGGGCATGGGGTGGGATGTTGGTGAACAGTGGGCCACAAAGTAGGAGCCAGATCCTACTGGTCCCACTTTGAGGGTGAGAACTCTCCTGAATGAGCAATGGGAAGGACTGACAGGTTGGAGCAGCCAGACTGACTTCTGTACTTTAGGAAGCTTGTGGTTGCCATCCTTCTAGCGGGAGATGGGGACTTGACCTATGAATAGAGTGCGATGCTAGAATTTTAGGGTGGATGAGGAGATCTTTATTCAAATGAGGAAATACCTGTGTCTTGGTGTAGGCCTTACTGTAACATGAGTTCTTTTCTCCACATAGCTTTAGTTGGGAAAATATAGACATTTCTTTAAAATGCATCTACTGTTGCCGGGCGTGGTGGCGCATGTCTGTAATCCCAGCACTCGGGAGGCTGGGGCAGGAGGATCGTTGCGAATTTGAGGCCAGCCTGGGATACAAAGTGAGCTCAAGCCCAGCCTGAACTGCATAGCGAGACCCTGTCTCAAAAAGACAAAAAAAAAAAAAAAAAAAAAAATTAAAATGCACCTACTATATAGGAAGTGCAAAATTTAGGAGTGGTTTGCAGTGTGGAGAAGGGGAAGGAAGGTGGCCCTAGAATGAGGAACCCAGGTTCATGCTGCAAGTACTGTTCTGATTCCTCCACAATGTGTCATTACGTATTTGCTCTTCCCTTCTTTCATTCATTGTCTCCATTCCTAGAGGCTGCATTTCTCAGTCATGTTTCTGGGTCAATCAGGATTTCAGCTTGTGGTTGGGATTTCCTGTTAGGCTCTCTGCACACTCTGCAGGGACAGAGGAGAGTTGGCCTTGTGACCTGCATCCTGGCCTGCTTCCGGGAAGAGGAAGAACAGGATGTGTCACCAGGCAGGGGACTTTCATGGTTATCTGTTGGAGATAGGTACTCACCATTCCTTCCTAAGGTCATCAACCACCTGTTGCCCTGGCTCTGAGCTAATCTGATCCAGACTCCTAGTTGTTGCTCCCTGGCAGCAGCAGCCACGGGGAGAGGCCACCTAGACCCTGTCTGTTGCCTTTGTGCTCCACGCTTATATGCTGTCTCTGTGTAGAGCCCTGGATCTGCTCCTGGCTTTCCCAACAGGCTCATACTGCAGATTTCCTTCCCAAGCCAAACCTCTCCAGCTTCTGTCATTTATTTATAAACCAATTCTCAACACAGTTATAAGCACAATCACTTCTAGGAATCTGGAGAAAGCTATAGCTTATACAGACAGCTCTCCACGCCCATAGGTTCCACATCTGGGGAGTCAACCAACTATATATTGAAAATATTTGGAGAACCAGATGTGGTGGCGCACGCTTGTAATCCCAGCATTTGTGAGGCTGAGGCAGGAGGATTGTTGTGAATTCGAGACCAGCCTGGCTACAAAGTGAGCTCACAGCCAGCCTGAGCTGCATAGCGAGACCCTGTCTCAAAAAGACCACAAAAATAATATTTTAGGGGAAAATTGAAATTATACTTATAATTGTACTGAATAGGTACAGACTTTTATTTTCTTGATATTATTTCCTAAACACTATAATGCAACAATGATTTACATTGTTTTAGGCATTATAAGCAATCTAGAGATGACTTAAAGTATACAGAAAGGATGTGTGTGGCATATAAGCAAATTCCTTGCCATTTCAGGAACTTGAGTGCCAATGGATTTGGGTACTAGGGGGGTCCCCAACCAGTCAGCTCTGGACCCCAAGGATAACTCAGCTTGGTCCATTGTTCTGACGTGAAAGTATGAGGTCTGGTGAGGTCACCAGGTAACTCAGAAACCAGTCTTCCAATGACCACTGAGATCAGTGTTTACTCACCATCCTTTCTGTAAGCATGATAAGAAGAGAGTTATCATGTGGTCAGGGTGAAGGGGCAATTTATTTTCTTAAGGTGCTTGTTTTGGTTGTTGTTAACTCCTGACTGAGAATTTAGATGATCCCATCCAAAGGACATTTTTCAATCATTTGGAAATGGGGCAATAAAACCCACTCAGTGTCCAAGAGTGTCTCTATTTGCCTTTTGGAGTTTGGAATTACATGATATTAAAATGATTGAATTTTGCTCCTGGACTTGGAAGCAGGCTGCTAATTCAGGCTGAGAAGCAGTTTAGTTACAGGCAGCTCAGGAGGGAGTTAAGGGCTCCTAAGTCCAGTCCAAGGGAAGAGGAGAAAAGATTGAGGTGGAAACCAGGTCCTCAACACAGCACAGACACAGCTGGGAGAGGACAGGGCCAGTGCAGGCTGGGGTGTGTGCAAGAGAAGCTAGTTTGAAATACGGAAGAATGACTAAGTCTCTCGGTCCTCTATGGAAAATGACCAGACAAACTGGGCATGTGGGTGCCTGTAATCCCTCCTGCTGGGAGGCTAAGGCAGGAAAATGACAAGTTCCAGCTCAGCTTGGGCAACTTAGCAAGATCCCATCTCAAGATGAAGATTTAAAAAGGGCTTGGGGTGTGGCTCAGTGGTGGAGCCTCTGCCTCGCATGTGAGAGGTCCTGGGTTTGATCCCTGGCACTGAAAAAAAAAACACTTCAGATATTTAAAAAATTGTTATCAGTTGGATATTAACAACATATTTGCAGGCCCCAAACAAAAAATATTATAGAGCTGTCAGATAGTTAATTAAAATATCCATTTGCTTTTTAATTCTGTTATACTTTGGTAATTAGCAAGATGTATATTCATGGTTTACCTTCTCATTCCAACCACTTTTTTATTTTTGTAGTTTTGAGTCAGGGTCTCACTATGCAGTTCAAGCTGGCCTTGAGCTCACTTTATAGCCCAGGCTGGTCTGGAACTCACAATGATCCTCCTGCCTCAGCCTCCTAGTACTAGGATTATAGGCGTGCGCCACCACATCTGGCTCCTCCAACTACTTTTAAATCTAATTTATATTTGCAATTTTGCATTTTTTGAAGAATGCCTCCAAGAGACTAGCAGCTCCCCAAAGCCAGGGCACATCCTGTTCTTGAGCAGCACTTTTCATCACTTTCTTTCTGTATTACTTGAAGGAGATCAGGAACTTGGGGGCGGGGCAAGCTGCTCTGAAAAAAGTTTTGTTGTTTTCCACCTTTTCTCATTCATTCTTTTCTTTCTTAGCTTCGGAGCAGTTTCAGGACAAAGCAGCTCATGAAAGACCTGCACTAAAAGTGCAGTGCCTTGCAGAACTCTGTGATTCATTGAATATTATTCAGCAGATACTGCCTTTCTCAACTCCTCATCCCTTTAGAGTAGAATCTACTACCCCACACACTAGCACTGGCCAGTGTGATGTAGACAAAGACGGCTATGAGGATTCAGAGCTGGCTTCACGGTCTTCGCGTGTACGCACCATGGGAGCTCATATCCCAGTAGCTGGTCATCCCTGAACTCATCACGTATCCTGGAAGACCTTCGGCAGACACCTAGGACTCAGATCTATTTGTCATGAAGGCCGGGTGCGGTGGCGCACGCCTGTAATCCCAGCACTCACTCAGGAGGCTGAGGCAGGAGGATTGCTGGGAGTTCGAGACCAGCCTGGGCTACAAAGGGAGTTCAAGGTCAGCCTGAACTGCAGAGTGAGACCCTGTTTCAAAAAGGCAAAAAAAAAAAAAAAAAAGCAGAAAGAAAGAAAACAAGGAAGAAAGAAAGAAAGGAAGAAATGTACCTTGAAGGAATACTCACACAAATATATAAAAGCAACCTAAGTGTCCTGTGAAAGGGGAATCACTATGTAAATTAAGGACTATCCATATCATGGATTACTCACACATTACTCAACATTAAAATGCATTTATTGATGTGAAAAGGAGAGGGTTACCAAGTGATGCGTGGTATGAATTCACTTTCGCTATATCGGGAAGGATATGGGCCAGTGGTTTTGGTTTTGGCTTTTTCTTCCAGCTTTTATTTTTATTGGTGCATCTCTCCACTGCGTGCTGATCACCTTGTGCTTGCCTGGCAGGCACTTATGCCATTGAGCTATACCCCCAGCCCCCCTTTATCAAAGATCAAATAGCTGAATGTGCCCAGAGTTGTTTTTGCATCCACTAATCCATTTGTTTACATGTCTGTTATGAGGCCAGGATCTTGCTCTTTTTAATCACTGTAACTTTGTAATATAACTTTAAATCTAAGACTGTGGTGCCTCCAGCTTTGCTCTTCTCCAGGGCTGCTTTTGCTATTCCAGATCTCTTCTAGTTATGTGTGAATTCTGAGATTGTTTTTCTCTAGTTCTATGAGGTATGCTATTGGTATTTTGATCGGGATTACATTAAACCTATATATCAGGTTTGGAAACAGGGCCATTTTGACTAAATTGGTTCCACCCACCCAGGAACAGTGGGTACCTTTCCATTTTCTGTTGTGCCCTTCAATTTCTTTTTTCAAAGTACTGTAGTTTTCGTTGTTGAGATCTTTTACTTCCTGGGTTAGGTTAAATCCTAAGTATTTAATTTTTCTTGATGCTATTGTTTTCTATGCTAATATTTTATAGTAGTTGTATCTGGTTGTTAGAATCATGAATCATTTTTATCCATTGTCATTCCTTTTTTTTAGTGTTTTGAGACAGGGTCTTACTATATAGATCAGGCAGATGTTGCACTCACTGTGTAGCCCTGATTGTCCTTGGACTTGTGGCAATCTTCCTGCCTCAGCCTCCCAAGTGCTAGGATTACAGGCATGTGCCACTATGTCTGGCTTTCTCCCATTTTTATCTTTTTTTAAGTAGGTATGTTGCTAATATACCACTAACAGCATATTTAATTTTTTTTGTTTTGTTTTGTTTTTGTCTTTTCAAGACAGGGTCTCACGATGCAGTTCAGGCTGAACTTGTGCTCACTTTGTAGCCCATGCTGGCCTTGAACTCACAGCAATCCTCCTGCCTCAGCCTCCCGGGTGCCAGTATTACACGCGTGCACCACCACACCCGGCTAGCATATTTAATTTCTGTAACAAAAATAATAAAATATATTGATCCTTAAAAGTATTTTAGACGAGTAAGTGTGCCTGCTTATTTTGGATCTTACTTGGGGAAATAGTGATTCTAGGTCTAGTGTTAAATGAAAGTAAAGAAATAAAATTAATAAAATGAAAAGATAAAATATAGAAAAAGAACTATACTATTAATGAAACATCCTGAGATAAGATGAATGAACAATCTGATATGTAAAAAAAAAAAATCCCAAAGTAAGCTCTGCTGTTTATGTAAATAAAGGAGGTCAAAGCAGCGGCAGAGATGGAAGCCAGACTCCTTCATAGCAGGAACTTCTTTCAGGGCCAAGCAGCCCCCCTGGGGCCCAACACTATTTTGGGGCTGGCCACTGCGAGGCAGAAGAGATCAAGTACAGATGCTCCTGGGCTTAGGATGGGGTTAATTCCTGATCAACTCATGGAAAATTGAAAATACATAACCTGGTGAACATCCTCGCTTCGCAACTTGGTGTACTAGAGAAAGTCTGTCCTTTACCTCTTGGCTATGTGGTTGACAAGAACTGTGGCTCTCTGCTCTCCAGCATCCTGAAAGAGGGTCAAGTGCATAGTGCCAGCCTGGGAAAAGATCCGAGTTCAAAATATGAAGTAAGTTTTCTACTGAATGGTGTCTCTGTCATGCCATTGTGAAATTGAAAAATCATCATCAAACCATCAGCTACCATCTACAATATGTACACATTTCTTCCGTTTTTGGGTTCAGTGACTTCAGATTGACAACTTGAAACCAGCTGGAATGGAAGTGCAGTCAACTATCCTTGGTGCTCATGCAGGGTTGGTTTCAGGACACATAACGTGCGTGCGTGTGTGCGGGGCTGTGCACGCGCACACACCCACACACCCACCAGAATCTGCAATGCTCAAGTTCTTTATATAAAGTGGTATCATAGTATTTGCTTTTAACTTACACACATCTTCTATAGTTTAGCTTTGGTTTTTGTTTTTTGAGACAGGATCTGGCAGGGTAGCTCAGACCTGCCTCCAACTATGTAGCCCAGGCTGGCCTCAAACTCATGGTGATACACTTGCCTCAATGTCTTAGTTACTTTTCTCATTGCTGAGACAAAACACCTGATGCCCAAAGTTAAAGGGGAAAGGTTTCTTCAGCTCACAGTCTGTGGAGGTTTCAGTCCATAATCAGCTGGCTCCAAGGCAGAATGGCACATGGAAGAGGGGCAACTGCTCTTGGTGGTAGAAGACAGCAAAAGCGACAAGGGATCTTAAAAGCGTCTTTCTGCCCCTTTCACACTCTCTCTAGGCTACTGGGATTAGGGCAGTGTCCAAACTAATCAGTGGACTGATTTAGGAATCACTCATCCTTAATTGCAGCATCACATACTCTAGATTCAGCCACTTCTGAAAAAGCCCCACCTAAGACTGCATGAGGCTTTGGGAGGACATACAGACACAAACCATAACACAGCCTCCCAAGTGCTGGGATTACAGGCATGTGCCACAACACCTGGTGTTAAATATTTTAAATCACTTCAAGATTACTTCTAATACCTGACAATGTAAATGAGATGTAAATAGTTATATCAGTTAGGGAAGACGGATAAGAAAAAACCTGTACATATTTGGTACTGGCACAATTCTTTTCTGAATATTTTTCATCTATGATTGATTGAATGTAGACATGCAGAAGCCACAGATACCAAGTTCTGGTTGGTATTTACACCATGAAAATCAGCACTCACTATAAGCCAGGGCTCTTTCCCAAGATGAACTGGTTGTTAAACATCTAGTAGCCCCAAGACAAACCATATAACTTTTCAGGGGAAAAATCCAGAGACAGTTAAGCAATCCTGGCAGAAATTCAGAGGTTCACAGACCTCTTCACTGTCCTTCTCAAGGGCCAGGTCTGTCCCTCTCTCCTGCAGTGCGCAGGTCTCTGGCAAGCCCATCTCACTGAACACTGGCTTGCTGTGGCCAAACTGGAAGCTCCCCACGGACTCCATGTCCGCCCTGAAAATGGTACATTTCCAAGAAGAAGCAAAAAGCAGAGTGAAAATCTGACTCCCTCCATGCACAGGCCATGCGGCTCTGTGCACAAAGTGAAACCTGAACTGTCCCTTTGAACTTACCAGGAAAATAGAAAGGAAATTAAAAGTGCCCTTAATGGCACTTAAACTTGTAGAAAGTCAGCCTAACTTCCTTTATGCCTTTTCACCCACATCTGCAGTTCTGTCTCAAGTAGAATTGCAGATGGTCTGTTACATTTTTTTTTTTTTTAATGTCTGGAGAAATAGCTCAGCTTTCAAAGTAGAATTATTAAAATAATTCCTGGTAGCATGGAAACGTTTTTTCTCTTATTCCAGGACATCAACTCTGCCTGCGTTATCATAAATTCCATAAACTTACCTCCCTCCCCTTTCTAACCGCACACTTGCAGTAAAGCAGGTTAGCAAATGTGATTCCTTCTTCCGCCTGGTCTTTGTAGGAAGCAGGCTGGTGGATAGGAGCAGAAAAAGAGGGAGGAGGTGTGTGAGACCCTGGAATGACCTGCTGTTTCAAGGCCCACTTCACACAGATGTGCTGGGCCATGCTAGTGTCTTTAACTCATTTCCTTTTTTTTTTTTTTTTTTGCGGTACTGGGGATCGAACTCAGGACTCTGCACTTGCTAGGCAAGCACTTATTCCACTGAGCTATATCCCCAGCCCTCTTTAACTCATTTCTGCATGGCCCTGTTCATGCTGCAAGTCTAACATCTAACTTTGAAAACAATTAAGTGTTTAATTTAATGGCTATCATGTGAAGAGAGAAATAAAGTGATGTTTCAGATTCGGAGAAATCTTCAAAAAAGAGTCTGCATTTTGATAAGTAATAATGCCTCACTGTTTCCATTATAAAAATCCGTGAATTTTAAAGAAAATTTAGAATATATGGAAGCATAAAATTAGGCCTTACCTGAATCCCATTGCTCAGTCATGATGGCTGCTTCCATTTTAAACTACTCTCTCTAGCAACTGTGTGTGTGCATACGTCTCTATTCAAGTTCCAGAGGAGAAGGTAGAAGGATCTAGTGCCTTTTATTTGGCCCATGCAATGTATTTCTAATTTAAATTAGATCTTCAACTATAAACATTCAGAGATACCACCTTAAATCCAGATTTAAGGTTTTTCTTGAAAAAGTGAAGCTGCATTCTTGTCATCATTTAGTTAGATGTCCTCCCAGGGACTCCTGTGTTCAAAGGTAGGACTTCTGGATTAATCCACTGAAGTGTTCTGAGCTGAATGCACTGTTAGAAGGTGAGGTGACTGGGCTTCTCCCTTTGCTCTCTTGACTGTTTTCCACCATGCCTTGGAGTGAGCCCACCGTGCACTGAATCCTCTAAAATCCATGACCCCAAATAAACCTCTCTCCTCCTTTAGGTTTGTCTTAGTTACTTTTCTTGTTGCTGAGACAAAATACCCAATGCCCAAAGTTAAGGAAGAAAAGGTTTATGTAGCTCACAGTTTGCAGAGGTTCGAGTCCATAATCGGCTGGCTCCAAGGCAGGTTGGCACATGACAGAGAGGGAACAGTTCGTGGCGGCGGAAGACAGCAAAAGCAACAAGAAAATGGGGGAGAGCAAGTCTCTTTCCGTCCCTTATGTTGTGTGGAGGCTGCCTGCCCTAGGGTGGGCGCAGCACTCACACCCCTAATCCCAGCATTAGAACATGAACCAATCACAAACTCTAGATTCCGCTGCTCAAAAAGCCCACCCTCCATTGACCAGGTGAGGCATAGTGGGGACATTTAGACACAAACCATAACAAGGTTATAAGTGTTGGGTGACTTCTCTCAATGATGACAAAAATGACTTAGAGAGTTCACAAATAGGAGAGGTTTAGGAGAGGCAGCCACCATCAGAAGGAGCATATGCTGGCCAAATGGCCACCATCCTAGTGTAGTTCCCTCCCCACCTTTGGTTTGGTGGTGGTACCTGTTTGGCTCCATAAGTACGTAAGTGTGCTGCCTGTGGTGTAGAGTTTTGAGGCTTAATCATTTTACTTACTTTGTATATGTAGCTTTATGTGCTGCTGCTATCTCTAAGCACATATGACTAACCAAATTTTTTTTTGTCTTTTTGAGACAGGGTCTCACTATGCAATTCATGCTGGTCTTGAACTTACTTTGTAGCCCAAGCTGTCCTGGAACTCACAGCAATCTTCCTGTCTCAACCTCCTGAGTGCTGGGGTCATGGGGGTGCACCACCATGTCTGATTGCAAATACTTCTTTAATTGGTGGAATCTTGTATTCAGGTTTTTCACTCTTCATTTTATTATAAATATACTACTCATCAAATACACACAACATAGCTCTGTCTTTTCTCTGTGGTTGGATATTTAGTGTAATCCTTTCCTATTGTAAGTATGTTATGATGCATATATCTGTGCTGAAATTTTTTTTTTCTGTATTACACATTCTTCTCCTAGATTATATTCCTTGAAAGGGACTATGTCATAAAATATACAGACAATTGTAATGATTTGGTGTTTGTTGTCAAACTCTCTCCCACCCACACTGTCTAGTTTTCTGATCTGCATTCTCACCTGCATCATGAGAATATGTTTCCAGACACACTTGCCAAAACAGCTGTAGGGACTGTCTATAGTTGTGACCATATAGAAAGAATGTACATGTTAGTAACTGATTTGATACAGAAACATGGTACGTTTTAGTTTTAATTTGTACTTTTCTCTTCCTTAAGAACAAAACTTTGCCCTTGGGAAAGAACAGGGCACCAAGGAAAGAGAATCACTACTTCAAAAGGACAGCAGGACAGTGGAGATGGAGGCAGCATCTTAGGGTTTAGGTCTAAAATGTCCCCAAAGTCTCGTGCTTGGAGCTGGGCCTGGTTGGAAGGGGTGGGTCAGAGGGGGCGTGACTTGGAGGGGTGTTTTCTCTTCCTTGTTTCCTCCTTCTCTCCCTGCTTCCTGGCTGCCATGTTATAAACAGATGCTCTCTGCCATGCCTTCCACCATGATGCTTTGGCCTTGGAGCCATGGCCTAAACCGACTAAAACCATGACCCAAAGATAAATCTCTTCTCCTTTAGCAGGTGTTGAGAGTTCTTTCCCCATGATGGGCAAGTAGTTAAAGCACAGTGTCAGAGGCGGAGGCCCAGAATGCTCCACACAGGCAGAACCAGAGGAAGATGCCGGGAACAGAAACATCTGAGGACAGGATGAAGTAAAGAAGCAGAGGCCACTAGACTTAAGCCCTGGGAAAACCAGAAAGGTTCAGACAATAGTCTATGGTCTAGATCTCACCGCTGAAACCCTAAGTAGCTAAATCTCCTGGATACAGATTTTTTTTTTCATCTAGTAAATAATGTTTTCAAGTCCAAAGTCTTTTTAAAAACTATTTAAACATTTTTCTTATTCCAAAGTCTTAATGAGGCCCATAGTTTGGGAAGCCACTTTAAATTTTCTGCCACAGGCAATTTCTCTATGTCTTTCTGTTTTCTCCCCAAATTCAGCCCATTAACTTGAAACTGCTCTTGAAAAAGAATATGCCCAGAATCCTGCCCTGAATCTGAATCACCTATTCAACTCACAGAAGCAAGTAACTGCCTTAGACGCTAAGTGCCACAGAGGTGGGCTGCAGGGCCCAAGTTAAAATCACATCAGCAGAAAGGAGAAGTCAGCATGTCCAATTGGAACCCAGAGCCAACGGCAACATAGGGAGGGGCTGGTACTCACTACCTGGAGCTATTTATTATTAGCAGAGAGTAGAAAAGTCTTTTGATGTTTTTCTGTGAATACTTCATGAAGCCAGTTTTTGAGGGAAGAAGGAAAGATGAAAACCTGAAACTTCACATGAATATACGGCTGTGCGTAGGTGCAGCAATCAGCAATCAAACATGAAGGAAGCCGTTGTTGAATATATATAAAAAAAAATCTATTTTATCAGTTTCTACCTCTGGACTTTTGGATCTGAAACTAGCAATTTTACTACCCAGAAAACTGAGAATAAGGATAACAGTGATCATTGTCTCTGGCACACAATATGTTTTTTCAAATTTTATTTTGCAGAGAAAAAAATAAAACAGAATTCCCAAACTAGATAATAGAAGAGTACTAATGGTTAATATATTGTATATTGTTACCTTTAAATAAGTTATTCAGAGTATAAGACAGTCATTTAATTGTTTAAACAGTGTTAGCACAAACCTTTCTTTTCAGTGAATTAAGAGAAATTAGTAGTGTAACCATCTTAACTATATTGTATATTAGCACACAATGTTTTAACACATTGATCTCTGCATTAGCATTAGCTAAATCCTAGCCTGGCTTTGTGGAGAGTATGCAAGCTAAGAATGAATGGTTGGTAGATGTTTAAATGATTGGAAAAAATCAAAATGAAAAGGATATTTCATCCATAAAAATTATATGAATTTCATGTCTTAGTGTCCCTAAATCGAGCTGCACTGGCACACAGGCATGCTCATTTGCTCAGTGGCTGAGCTGAGGAGTTGCAACAGATACCCTATGTCCTACAACCTAAAAAAATTGGCTCTCTAGCCTGTCAAAGAAAGAATTTGCTGATTCTTGCTTTGGAATAAAAACATAATCTTACGTGAATGTAACACCCTTGCCAGCAGTTCTACCAAGAGTGGGAGATATCAGAGAGCCACAGCCACATGATCTGAAATCAAGTACTGAATTTATGTTGGTTAAATTTGCAGATACTGCTAACTTAGATAGGATATAGAGAGAGTAGTTAATGGGGTATCAGAAAAGGGATTTCAAGTGATTATGATAAATGATTATATTGAGGTGGACATTTAGAATTTAATGAAATGGTACAGGTACAAAGTGAGGAAAGACTGAGTGTACGCATAGCACTGGCATTCTGAGGAATGTTTTCCAGTTGTAGTGTTAACCACTAAGGCCACTTCCTTGAGAGAAGTGAACACTGGCTAGCTTTTAGCAGCAGTGATGTTCCTAGCAAGTTGAGAGCAAGACTTTGCTCAAGATCAGGGATGGCATAATAGTCCATTGTGTGTATATAGCACAGTTTCTTTATCCATTCATCTTTTGAAGGGCATCTAGACTGTTTCCAGAGCGTAGCCATTGTGAGTTGCACTGCTCTAAGCATAGCTGTTTATGCTTTACTACAGTCTGGTCCCTTTAACTCTTTCGGGATATGAATGAGTTCATGTCATTTGCAGGAAAATGGATGAGTCTCTCTTCTCTTATGTGAGAGACCCAAAATATAAATAGAGAGGAAAATAAAGGCAGACCTCTTAGAGAAGGAGAAGGGGATGAGGGAAAGAGGAGAGCGAAGAGGGAAGGGAATAAAAATCACCAAGATGAACCATATATATTTACCAGTTCTGTTCTAAGGCAGCACAAACATTAGACCATTTGAAGTAATAACAGAATCCCCACCTTTGTTGCCGGTTCTCCGTTTCCCGACATGAATGCAAATATGTATGGCAAATGTGCATCAGTCATAGAGGGCAGTCTGAAAACAGACCCAGGGGACACTTTTTGGTTCCTATTGACTTGTCAGTTGATCTATACGAGAGTGCCTGGATTTTGGAGTCTGTGATTCTACTGAGCTGTGGGATGGAGGCTCCTACGCAGATAATTGGAGGTGGGGAGAAGCAGGTATAAGAAGCAGCAGTTTCCATGCTATGGGCAAGGACTGGAAGTGAAGTAGGATTGGTTTCTAGTGCTGGATCTTGTCCCACCCATGTATTCTAACCCAAGTTTCCTTGCCTATGACACAGAAATAATATCTCAAAATAATTCTTGAAGGGGTTAAATAAGGTAACATTGAAAGAGCTTTGTAAACATTAAAGCATCACACAGAAGTGAGACGCTGTAATTGCTGGAAAACCAGACCATGACAATGATACCTGGTATACTAAAGAACACTCCTGCACAGTTGTAGAGTTTGTGCACTGCATGAAGGGTCCCAGCGAAGAAGGCTATTTTTTAAAGACAAGTGGAAAACCTTCTTAGTGTCTGCCCTCTGCTTCCTGTCTCCCTGATTCTGCCATTCACCCGGAGGTTAAACGCAGTAGAGCCTTCTAAGTGGTTTCTGTGTACTTTGCCCACCAGAAAATAAGATTCTCTCTCTTTTTAAACAATTGTTTCTTTAGCAAAATTGTTTGGTAGATTTGTATTTAGAAGACATCAAAACACGCTGTGTTGCTGATGGGACAGTGATGGTAAATAGGAAGAAAAGTACAGATGAAATATTTAATCTCTGTGGAGATTTTATAAACGCCTCTGTCCTGTGCATACAGTTCACTAACACAGGGGTTCCAACTGAGTCAGCAAGGCACTGAGGTTGGCGGGCAGCGGGGACAGTCTGTCGGCATCCCAAGGTCCTAGCGCTGCCGGCCCTGGGACCAGACTTGCCAGGAAGCAGACAGGTGAGCAAATGTAACTTCCCACGATTGATCGCAGCATGACATGGTCCTTTCCCTCCCACTTTTGAACACGCTGTGGAAATTACAGCCGCACATTTCTGAGCTGAAATGATGCCATCCCTCAGGGACCTTACAGGTACAGGTCTGTGCTTGGCAATGTGTTTTTGCAAAGCACTGAATTAGTTATACATAACTTTATACCAGAGACCTTCCAGTTTATTCAGGGATAGCCATTAGCTGACCACCTAAATACTATTTAAAATGTAAGTGATCTATATTACATAGTGTTTTTTTATATGTGTGTGGTACTGGAGATTGAACCCCAAGGTCTTTGCACTGAGCTACATCTCCAGCCCTTTTTATTTATTTATTTTGAGACAGGAACTTTCTAAGTAGCTAAGTTGCGCAGACTGGGCTTGAATTTGCAACCCTCTTGCCTCAGCCTCCCAGAGATTACAAGTGTGTGCCCTATGCCTGGTTTATATTACATACTCTTTTACTAACCCCAATAGTAACTTGTGAGAAAAATATGACCCACATTAAATAGAAGAGGAAATATATTTGGAAAGAAGTTAAATCACACACAAGATGACAATAGTTATGTTTGGTTTGGCCCAATATTCTTGGTTTGGGGGCTAATATCTCTGAGTAACAACTGGAAAAAAGAGGCTTATAGCCGGCCTTTCTGAAAGATAAACAAGCAGGCTCCACCACCAGATCACATGAGACATTCAATTATATGTATTCAGTTCATCTCCTGCTGCATTTTCTAGTGTTACCAGGTTAAAATTGTTTTATATCAATTTAAATATTTTAATTCAAATTATTTTAGAGGCCTCAGGAATACAGCCTACGATAGGGAGATTAGCCAGGCATGGCTGTGCATACCTGTAATCCCAGCTCTCGGGAGGCTGAGGTAGGAGGATTGTTGCATGTTCGAGGCCAGTCTGGGCTACAGAGTGAGCTCAAGCCCAGCCTGCACTGCATAGTGAGACTTTGTCTCAAAAAGACAAGAAAAAAAAAAAGGATAGGAAAATTATAACCTGCTTTTAATTTTTCTTTATTTACTTGGTTTTAAAATTTTAGGGGCTATTTTTCATTCCACCATCAGCCAAGTAAAACCCCACGTACTTACTGGGTGCCTGCTCTTCAGAAATCACAATGGGGCCAGGGATATGGCTCAGCAGCACAGCACCTGCCTGGTAAGCGTGAGGTCATGAGTTTGATTCCTGATACCAAGAAAAAGGAAAGCAAGTCACAATAAGGCCAGGGAGGCTGGATGTACATGTGCAATGTACATTGGAAAATGTACACGTGGTCCTTTTCACACATGTCCAAGTCCTGGTGACAGTTGACTACTATAAGGCCAGTGTTTTCCCGAGCCTCTCTCCCGAGCCAGATCTTGGAGTTCCAAGGAATGAACCCTTGTATCCAAGTCCAGCCTTGGTTACTGGAGTAAGAGAGCATGACAAAGCCAGCGTCCTGAGCTCCTCAGTCTGACAGCCCCAGAGAGGTGACTCTGCTTTGACGTGAGGCACGGCTTATCCTTCGGTTCCTGCCATAGCCACTCATGTGCCCACCACCAAGTGCTGAGAAAACTTCTCAGTGACCTCTGCCTATAAAGGAGAAGGAGGCCTGTCTCTAACAAATTCTTACTAAGCTTCAGTTGCCTACTGGGCAGTGTTGCCCTTAGGAAGACTGAAGGTATAGTCCATAGTCTGTTGGCTCCAGGGCAGGAACATGGTACAGGAAAAGCAGCTCATGGCAATAGCGGCTGTGAAGCAGAAAGAGTCAGTGGAGGAGCAAACGAGGAGGGAGGTGTACCCTTCTGGGTCACAGTGCTTGTGACCCACCTTTCCCTATCAGCGCCCCCCCAACTGCAAGTCATCCTGAAGCCCTGATTATCCATCACTTGCAAAAAGCCCCACTTATGAGTACATGAGGCTCTTGGAGGACATTAGTTACAAACCACAACATCTAAGATCCCCCATCAAGCTTCCTTCACAGCATTCTAGGGCTGCTTCTTCAGTCAGCACTCACCTTTCCAAAGTCTCCCCACAAAACACTTCCAAAGGTTTTGGAGCCACATGGTCAGGTAGCACCATACCAATGTCTCCACTTCTCTGGAACCAAATTCTGTCAAGTAACTTTCTGCTGTTGAGACCCAATACCTGATGCCTCACACTTAAAGGAAGACAGGTTTATTTTGGCTCATGTTTCAGACTGTGATGCACCAGCTCCCAGGCAGGGATGGCAGAGGAAAAGGGGCTGCGGGGCCTGGGATAATATCATGGCACTCACATTTCTAGTGAGGGAGAGAACAAACAGACGTGAAAGCCCACTGAAACAAAATCAGAGAGAAGCAGAGTTAGCCATGAGCACCTTGGTGTCATTTTTGTGCAGTGTCATTGTAAGAAACAGAGAAAAGTAAATATTTGTGAGGATCGTTACAAACATCAAAAGACTATAGGAACCTATTTTACGTTCAAGTTTTACTTAGCCTAGGTCTAACAGGAGACTAAATCTCAATGAATGGCTTAATCACTTTCAACTAGGCAGTTGACTTTTATTGGTTATTGGTTGTTTTTAATATATTTTCAGGTGCAATAAAATTAATTAAATATGGTTAGACTCCACCTTGGCTAACCAGTAAATAGTCTAGAGCAATTTTATCATGTACGACTACCCTTGTCCTAAATTTATGCTCAGGTTTAAGCTTTTTTATAGAAAGGGCACTGCCAGAGATAAATTGTGCATTATATAGTTTAGAAATTCTCATGTAAACCAATTAAAGGCACTATTATTGAACCGCTCCTGGTAAGCTGCTATGCCACACTAGCAATGAAATGTGAAACAATGAAAGAAGGGCTTTGAAAGCTTGCAAAAACTAGATTAGCATGTCCAAAGAACTAGCTGTATTATGGCATGGTCAAAACAGGAGATCTGTGTCTTTATTCATGATAAATGGACTCAGGGACATCCACTGAGGTATCATGTCATGAAAGCAGGTGCTAATTGCAGGCTGATCTTAATTGGTCTAGTTTTGTAGAACAAAATCCCTCAGAGAGTTAAAAAAATCGTGAAAAGATCCCTGTGCAGTTTTATGGGAAAATAATTGGACTACAGTTTACATAATTATTTGCGTTTTGCTTTTATTTTCTGATGTCCTTGAATTCCTTTGAGGCACGGAGAAATGCCGGGAACAGAGGCTAATTGGTGGGTGCCTGTGATCCTATTAAGGCGTATGGATGTGTCAACATTAAAATACACATTTTAGTGATGTTTAAGCCTACAAATAACTGTACCATTTAGAAAGGTTAGTGACCCTTACAATTCTTTGAGAAAGACTAACATTGTGCAGAGAATCCTATGTGAAAGAAAGCAATTTAAAAAATAAGCAAAAGGATTAACACAAAATGAAGTGAAGGGAAAAGAGACAATAAAACCTAAGTTCGATTATAAGTCCTGTGACCCAGTCAAACGTCTTGACCCAAAGATATTGAAAGGAAACTGACTACACTAGATCTTTGTCATCTGAAAGACTTTGGGAAGGAAGCCAAGGACTCGGAAGTTTGTAGAGAACATTTGAGTGAGAGGTACAGTGGCACAAATTGTAGGATCCAGATGGAAGGTCCTAAGTGTGTTTATTGGGAAGTGTGTGCTTGCGATGTATGACTTGTAACTTAACGACAGTGTCTGTGGCTAAAAGAACCTGCAATAACTCTTTTTTTTTTTTTTTTTTGTCATTTGAGACAGGGTCTTGCTATGCAGTTCAGGCTGGCCTTGAGCTCACTTTGTAGCCCAGGCTGTCCTCAAACTCACAGATGATCCTCCTGCCGAGCGCTGGGATTACAGGATACATCACCAAGCGCAGCTGCAATAGCTCTTTTCAGTCAAGATACTTTTTTGTAGTGGGAATCGAACTCATGACCTCAGGCTTGCCAGACAAGTGCTTATGCCACTGAGCAATATCACTGGTGTTTTCAGTCAAGCTTTAAGGCTAGTTTTCATCAGTTTCTATTTGAATATGCTTGGTCTCCTAAATATGTGTCATACAGTGAATCCAGCCATATACCTTTTCTAATTGCAGTTCACATCTGTTGAGCCAAACATGTATCTGACCATATCAGAATGATCCAAATGGGATCTGTCAGGAGAAGAGTCTTGCTTTATGCAGTAAGAATTTATAGGGTTTTTACAGAACCCATTAAAGTGGAAAACTGGGATAGTTTTATTTATAAAATACCATTAGCTCATTTTATACGCTTACAACTTTAAGAATGATATTTCTTTAAATATGTCTTTAAGCCAGACATGGTGGTGCATGCCTGTAATCCTAGCACTTGGGAGGCTGAGGCAGGAGGATTATCATGAGTTCAAGACCAGCCTGAGCTGGCCAAAGGGAGCTCAAGGCCAGCCTGAACTGCATAGTGACACCCTGCCTCAAAAAGAAAAGAAAAAGTCTTTAAATATTTGAACTGTAAAGTAAGCATTCTTTAGAAAAATCATCTAATTTTTCTGAATTATGATGTCATAGGAGAGGAAATATTTGGTCACGTATTAGATTGCTTGAGTAAATTTTTTTCTCACTCATAATTTTTGACCCTGACCCTGCCATTGAGTTATTTTTTTATCCTGTAGGTATGAAACCTTAGACATATGGAAACACACTAAGTGTTGTGAGAAAATTTGAAAGTGGTTAATATATTTTCTTTCTCACGGCATAAACTGTTGTACATGAGTGAGTCTATTTTATTGTGAAGCCAGAATGAACAACCAATAGGGCCTGTTCATTTTGTGTCATACTTGGCCAAGGTGTTTTCTTTTAGAACAAGTCTTAGCCTTAATCATGGGAGAATATATGTTTATCTCCAAGAAGTAAACATTAACTTCCTTTGAAAACTCCAAGTTTGCATATCCAAAGAAGTTGGAAAACCCCTTTTAAAAATTATTTTATAGATCAAACTTGTAAACAATATGAACACAGACTGGTCTTCACTGTGCTTTACTTGTGTCAGAGGTATTGAGGGACAGCAAGCCACTGGGGATGAAATATTTGGATTCTACTATGATATCACACAAAATAGAAACTGATTATTCATAACATGTGAACAGTCACCTAAGAATAGCATAGTAGGGCTGTCATCAGGGTTGAACATCAACAACTCAGAACAGGACATATTTGGAGTACTTCTTGGATGTGGGGGACCATCCTTCCCAAGGTAGGAAGGATAGAATTAATCTCTAATGGGTTTAGATCCAAGCAACTTTTCTTTTTTTTTGAGACAGGGTCTCACTATGCAGTTCAGACTGGCCTTGAGCTCACTATGTAGCCTCGGCTGGCCTCGAACTCACAATAATCCTCCTGCCTCAGCCTCCCAAATGCTTGGATTACAGGCATGTGCTACCACATCTGGCTATCCAAGTAACACTTAACCAAGGTGAGGGAGCAGGTGACACAAGAGTGACTCAATTGCCGGGCATGGTAGTGCATGCCTTTAATCCCACAACTCAGGAGGCTGAGGCAGGAGGATAGTTGTGAGTTTGAGACCAGTCTGAACTACAAAGTGAGCTCAAGGCCAGCCTGAACTGCATAGCGAGACCCTGCCTCAAAAAGAAAAAGAGTTTTACTCAATCAAGTGATCTAGGAGCGCTAGCTGCAGATAGACCAAGGATGTGAGCCTCAGGTGAGGGATGAAGAGGGATAACAAGGTAGGCAATGGGTTTCTGATACTCCTTAGTTTTTAATAAGTCCCTGTAAAATTAACACTCATGCCCAAGCCATGGGAAAGTTTAAGTATGGTCAGAAAAGAGCAAAGTAGGGAGCTAATCTACTTTTTTGTCTAAAAAAGGAGAAGCCTCACTTGGAATCTGGATCCCCACAAAAGGCGCTGTGATCCCCATTTCAGTCATTTCTGTAACTGAGAGATAATTGAAATATGAAGAACACGAAACATATCTTGTTATTTTCATGTTTGTCCTTTTATAAGGTGAGAGGAGAAATCTCTGTGGTTACCAAGGGATCACCTGGAAAGCCTCCATGAGAGTTGAGATGTAAAAGATTGAACTGGGTAAGACAAAAACTTTCTATGCACCGATGGGTGCTTAGTGAGTAATAACGTGGCATCTGTGTGACAGGCCGGAAAGGGAGAAGCTCTGCCGCCAAGAGGAAAAGGCTGCTGCGGTCCAGGATGAGAGGGCGAGGACTTGCACAGGAGCCTGACAGTGAGGATGGAGAAGAGGGGACCCGTGTGCAGGGCAAAGGACGCGGTGGGGGCCCTCAGCGACTGCCTGAGAGAGAAGGAAAAGAAAGCGGATCATGTCTTCTGGCTTTCCGGTCCGGGTCACCCAGAGGAAGAGGGAAAGCCTGGCAGAGACGTGGGGTGGTGGGGTTGAGGTAGGAAAATCACCGGGTGGGGGGCAGGTATCACTGTGTGAAGGAGGAACTCGAAGGAAAACTATAACTGCATTTCTGCGGACTCTTCGAACACACCGTCTCGTCCTGTAATGGAGCTCAAGCCAGCTGCCGGGGCAATTGGTAGACAAGACGTACACATTGGTAGGAATTGCAGTAGGAATTGGTAGACAGGATGTAGCTCAGTGGCACAAGCACCTGCCTGGCAAGCACAAGGTCCTGAGTTCGATTCCCAGCTCCCAAGAAAAGAAAAAGAAACACAATGCAGGAAATACCAGATCCATGTGTGATGTAGCATGTAGGCGGGCGCGGTCTAGATATTAGACTAGCTTTGTTGTGGTGTGACGTTGGCTCTGGACTCCCTGACGACCCACACAGATGCAGAAGCGCTACCAGGGAGGATTCCCAAGGCCCGTTAAAATGAACCAGCCAGCTTCATAGCTCAGGGGTTAGAGCTCTGGTCTTGTAAAATGAACCTGCCATTCAGTGGGAGCACAGGGGACGGAAGCTCGTAGAAATTCCTGTGTTCTCAGAAAGAGGACACAGTGGTGTAACAGATGAAACACTCTCCTACCTCATCCCTGCAGGGATTAGTGAGGGAAATTTGTTCACATATAGATGTCACTAACCTTTCCTCCCTTCTGCTCCTTAAGCATTTTAGCTTTACTCAATTTCTACACCTCCTCCATCAGTTGATGACTATTTTGCTTCTGCAGATTTCTTTTGAATCTATCAGGGCTTTGTTGCTGATCAATTGGAAAGACTGAGAGAGAGCCGGGAAGCCCAGATACGTGTGGCTTGAGGTAGGACGAGGCTCCCAGTATGAAGTTTTTGGAAGAGAAATGGGTTTGGAGGAGCCATGAGACATGAAAGGACAAGAGACGAAGTGAGCTGTAAGCAATGTGGCCACTGACCGTGCATCTCTTTCTTAGCGTGTGAGAAACACTAGCCGGGGATGGTTCTACTTTGAAATCTCAGGTAGTCATGGTGTTCTTGTGTTTGGATGCAGACATGACTGAGCCTGAAGGAGGGGAGTCCTGGCCTGTGCAGAGATGAGGGGTTGCCAGCTGGGATAGCAGACCCGCAGTGTTGCAGTCCAGCTGTGTACTGGACTTCAGTCATAACTAGGAAGAGCAGAGGACACAACTTTACTCGAGTGGTCAGGCCAAGAGCACAGCTGGCCGGGAAACTTTGGAACAGGACCCGATCTGACTTAACACATGATCTGCTGAGGTCTGTAAGCTGAGGGATAATACACTAAGTAGTGTTGTTTCATTAGAAACAAAGGAGGACAAAAATAAGAACTCTCCAGAAATGGCCAATCAAAATTAGTTTCTGCTCTAGCTCGGATGCTGGGTGTCTTCCAGGGATCACATGCTAAAGGCTTGGTCCCTAGAGTGGCACCTAAAGGGTGGATCCTTGGGTGCTGGAGCTTTGTGCAAAGTCCGTAGGTCACTGAAGGGAGGACCTCGAAGAGGATTGTGGGACCCTGGATTCAAATGTGTAGGCAGTCAGCACAGCTGAGAGTAAGGTTATGGTTCTCTTATTGAAATTACAGGGAGTGCTATCTGAGCAGACATCCACTGCACCTCTGCATGGCAGAGATCTTTTTAGGTTCTATTTTAAATTTTATGTTTTATGTTTTAAGGAATGTAATATAATGCCATGCATGGCGCCGAATGCCTATAATCCCAGCACTTGGGAAGCTGAGACAGGAGGATCGCTGCAAGTTCATGGCCAACCTAAACAACATAATTCAAGGCCTGCTTGAATTACATAGCAAACACCAACCAAACAACAAGATTATAATATAATCTCCCACCAAAGTCACAGAAAAGTCTAATCAAAATTCCTAGAGAACTCCTGCTTTTAACCAGTGTACCTTTCTAGTGAGCTCTCCAATATAAAACCAGTGGAAACTATACCCCAAAAGAAAATTTCTTCATTCCATCTGTTGTAAAAAGGGTGCATTCTTGTGCAAGTAGCAGAGTCCCTGACTTGACTAGCCCAAACCGGAGAGGATTTATGACATGGGATAACAGATGCACAGCTTTCTAGAGTAGGTTAGCTTAGTGACTAAAGATGTCATTGAAAACCCAGGGTCTTTCCAGCTTTCTACAAGGCTTCATTAGGGCATTAGCCTAATCTGCAGACTGGCTCTCCTCCTACTCACAAAATAGCTGCAGAAGCCCCAAGCACCCGTTGGCATTTAACAATAGCCAGTGGGAATAAATTTCTCATCCTTATTTACTTTTTCCCTTTTTGGTTTCTTTCTTTCTTTCTTTCTTTCTTTCTTTCTTTCTTTCTTTCTTTCTTTCTTTCTTTCTTTCTTTCTTTTCCTTCCTTCCTTCCTTCCTTCCTTCCTTCCTTCCTTCCTTCCTTCCTTCCTTCTTTCTTTGTTTCCTTCTTTCTTTCTTTGGTAGTTTTATCTGTGGAGGAAATTCTTTTTTATTACAACATGCTTGTAATACATAATCATTACATTCACTATGAGGAGTTGGCAGATGTACATAACACACCTTGATTCTTTTTACATCTCCTTCTTCTCCCTTCCCACCTGGCTGTAGTTTTTCCCTCCCTCCCTTTCTCTCTTTCCATTTTTTTTTCCTATTATCTATCTGTTATTTTGCTCTTTACTTATATTTTGTGTTTCTCAATAGAGAAAACATGTAATCTTCAAGCTTGTGTATCTGATTTATTTCACTTAACGCTACTGTCTAGAGACACATCCGTTTTTTCTATGGATGACTCAGATTTATCCTTCCTTACTGCACAGTAGTGTTCCACTGCATGTAATTGCATTTTCCTCACCCCATTCATCTGTTGATAGACATGTAGGCTGCTTCCAAGATTCAGCTATTGTGAATTGTGCTGCTATAAACATAGGTGTGGATGGATCACTGTAATATGATGACTTCAGCTCTTTTCAGAAGATACCTAGAATAATTAGGGGATAACTTGGTCAAGTGGATTTTTTGAGCATTCTCCACACTGATTTCCATAATGGTTGTCCTAGTTTACATGCCCACCAACGGTTAAAAAGGATTCCTTTTCTCCCACAGAGCCAGTATTTGTCGTTACCTGATTTCTTGACCATAGCCTCTCTTTCTGGAGTGGAATGGATTCTCAGTGTTGTTTACTTTGCCTTTCTCTAATGGCCAGAGATGTTGGACATTTTTTCACGTATTTGTTGCCCATTTGTACTTCTTATTTTGAGAAGTGTCTGTTCATTTCAACTGCCCATTTTTGGACTGGGTCTTTTATCTTGGGGGTTCTAATTTTCTTGAGTTCTTTACATACCGTAGATATTAGTCTTCTGTCTGAGGAATAGCTGGCAAAATTTTTCCCCATTCTCATCACTCTGTTGGTCATTTCCTTTATTGTGCAGAAGCTATTTAATTTGATATGATCCTATTTGTTGATTTTTGGTGTTATCTCTTGTTCTATTCAGAAAGTGCACACCTATATCTACATCATCAAGAGTTTTACCCATTTTATCTTCCAGCAGATTGTTTCTGTTTTAATTTTTAGATCTTTGATCCATTTTGATTTTAGTTTAGTATAAGGTGGGAGACATGGATTTACACTCAATCATCTACATGTGGTTAGCCCGTCTTCCCAGCATGATTTGTTAAAGGGGCCATCTTTCTTCCAGTGTTAAGTTTTTGGACCCTGTGTCAAACATCGAATAGCTGAATGTGCTGGAGGTTGTTTCTACATCCTCTATTCTGTTCAGTCCATGTGGCTTTTTCTTCTTTCTTTTGCTAATACCATGCTGCTTTTTAAAAACACTGTAGCTGTGCAGTGTAATGAAGTGTGGGATGTGCAGTGTAATGAATTGTGATGCCTTCTGCTTTTGCTCTTGTTGCCCAGAATTGCTTTTGCTGTTCTGGGTCTCTTCTGATTCCCTATAAAATTTAGGATTGTTGTCTCTAGTTCTGTGAGGAGTGATATTTATATTTAGATTGGGATTATCTTAAATCTATGTATCAGTTTTGGAAGTATGGCCATTTTGATTATATTAGTTCTGCCTATCCAGGGACAGGGGACATCTTTCCATTTTCTGATGTCCTCCTCAATCTTCTTTCTCAAACTACTATTGTTTTAATTGTAGACATCTTTCATTTTCTTGGTTAGGTTAATTCCTAAGTACTTAATTTTTCTTGACACTATTATGAAGATCATGTCATCTACAAATAATGATAACTTGAATTCTTTCTTTCCTATACATATTCCTTTTATTTCTTTCGCTTGCCTGATTGCTTTGGCTAATGTTCCCAGAACTATATTGAAAGTAGTGGTGACAGGAGACATCCTTGTCTTGCTCCCTACTTTGAAGAAAAAGTTTTCAAATTTTCCCTATTTAATATAATGCTGGCCATTGGTTTGTCATAAATGGCTTTTATAGAATTGAGATAACAACCGTCTATACCTATTTTCTTCAATGTTTTTATCATAAATTGGTGTTGGATTTTATCAAAGGTTTTTTCTGGGTCAACTGAGATGATCATGTGGTTTTTGTCCTTGCTTCTGTTTATGTGATGTATTATATTTATTAATTTGTTCATGTTGAACCATCCTGTATCCCTGGGATAAATTTTACTTGATCATGATGTATGATATTCTGATGACTTATTACAGTCTATTTGTGAATATCTTGTTGAAGATTTTTCCATTACTGTTCATTAAAGATACTGGCCTGTAGTTCTCTTTATTGGTTGAGTTCTTTTCTGGTTTTAGAATCCAGTACTGTTAGTTTTCAGAAATGACTTTGGGGATACTCCTTTCCTTTCGATTTTATTAAAGAGTTTGAGGAGTATCGGTGTTAGATCTTCCCTCTAGTTCCTGTAGAATTCTGCAGTGAATCCATCAGGACTGGAGCTTTGCTCAGTTGATAGGTCTTTTCTTTTTATTACTTCTTCAGATTCATTTCCTGATATTGGATTATTCAGGGTTTTCATGTCTTGATTCAGTTTTGGTAGTTTATCTGTACTTAGGAATCTATCCATTGCTTCTGAATTCTCTATTTTGTTAGAGTACAGGTTCTCAAGGTAGTTACTAATAATCCTCTGGATCTTGAAAGAGCCTTCTTTGATTTCACCTTTTTCGTTTCTAATTGCATTGATTTGTGTCTTTTATTTCCTTTTTCGGTAAGACTGGCAAGGGGTTTGTCTTTTTGTTCGTCTTTCCAAAGAATCAGCTCATCAGTTCATTGGTTTTTTGTAATTTTTTTGGTCTCAATTTTGTTAATTTCTGGCTGCTATTGATCATTTCCTCCCTTGTACTAGCTTCAAGTTGTTACCTACCTGGGCTCACTCATTTTCCTGATGTGGTCAATCACAGCTACAAACGTCCTTGTTAGCATGGTTTTTATTGTGCCTGTTATGTTCCAGTATGTTGCTGTACTGGCATTATCATTTGATTCTAGAAACTGTTTAATTTGTTCCTTGATTTTTTTCCATGACCCTTTGATTGTTAAAAAGGGTAGTGTTTAATTTCTATTTGTTTGCATAATTTCCTTTGCCATTGATTCTGGTTTCATTGCACTATGATCTGATAATGTACATAGGATAATTTTGTTTCTTTTACATTTACTTAAGCATGCTTTATGGACTAGCATGGTTTCTATCTTGGAGAAACTCCCATGTGCTGCTGAGAAGAATCTGTGTTCTTTTGCTGGGTGGAACAGACTATAGATGCCTATTATGTCTATTTATTCATGGGTTTGGTTCAACTCTAAAAATTTCTTTCTTGATTTTTTGCTAAAATTGATCTATCTATTTGTAACCGTGGGATATTGAGATCATCTTTCATTACAAAGTTGTTTACCTTATTTTTTAATGCACAATAGGGTTTGTTTCATGAAACTGGGCATGCAGGTGTTGGTATATATATTTTATAATCATGATCTCTTCCCGCTGAAATGTTCCCGTAACCAGTATGTACTGACTGTCTTTTGTGGAGGACCACCTAGACAACTCTCCTTGAAAGAAGTGCAATCATCTCCATTTTTCCTAACCTGGCCCTATTTCCATGTGTTGATATCCACAGAGCTGCTAGGACTTTCCCTTATTCCCTCAATTGGCTTGAAGCAATGCAAGCTGGTCTAGCATAGGTGCTGATGTAGTCTTTGAAGCAAGGCAACAGGTCAGTGTTGTCCCGCCCTGTAGCTCCCCCAAAAAAGTGTGTGAACCAGGTGGGAGGGAGAGCCATGCTCCACACTGTCAGCTGGGATCAAGCCTGGAGATAAGAGGCTATGATTTCTCAGGGCATAAGGGATTACACATCAGACCTGAAGCACCAACCCCAAAACATTAGCTGCTACCTCAAACTGTGTTATGCAGATCACTTTTTCTGAATCTCTCTTTCTGCATATTGCAGAGGTGATTTCAGGCCTCCTACCTAGCGCAGCTCACAGCGCTCACCTGCTTCCCACCATTCTTATAGTTACTCAACCCTGAGGCACTCCCCTCTTCACAAATTAATAAAACCTGAGTTCAGCCCTGGGTCAAGGCCTTTGCTCTGGTTAGTTATCATACTAGCTGGGCTTAGGACCGCTGGGCTCCCCGTAACTGCAAATATGCCTTAGTGTCTTTATTCACACCATGGGTTGCACTGGAAGCGGTAGATTGGAATTAAGATTCCCAGACCACAACAAGGGCTGGGAAGGATCTCTATAGTCTTTGCCTCTCCTGTTCAGTTTTGGCTTGAAATCCACTTTGATGGAGACTAGAATAGCTATTCCTGCTTTTATCTGGGTTGCTGTTGCATGGAATATTGTGTTTTGTCCTTGGATTTTTTTTTGGTATCTGTACTGGAAATCAGGACCTTGTGCTTACCAGGTAGGTGTCTGTGCCCCTGAACTATATCCAAGGCCCTGTCCTTAGATTTTTAATCTGTTTATTTTTTGTTGGGTTAAATGTGTTTCTTGTATACTACATGTCATTGTTTTTCTTTTTTTCTTGATCTAGTCTGTCAATCTGTGTCTTTTCATTGAGAACTTAAAACCATTCACATTGAGAATTATTAGTGAAAGTGATTGACTTAGCCTTGTTTACCCTTTGAAGATCAGCCATCATCTTTCCCCAAGCCCCTCAGTGGCCTCTCTCTCTCTCTCTCTCTGCCTCTCTGTCGCCTCACTGATGAGGATGATGTAATATGTCCAGAATGGTGTGGTAGTCCCAACAAACTACCAGCAAGATGCATGATAGACTTACACCCCTCAGGCCCTAATTCTGAGCTGCTGGGGTAGGGCTGGCTACTGAAACAAAATCAGGACTCTGCTAACAGAGAAAAAGAGGTAGCAGCTACATCTGCAGTGCAGAAGCATATAATCCACAGAATATTGAAAACATATGCCAAAGGATGACTATTTTCATTAAGATTTATTCCTAAGCCATTTTTGCTTGTACTGCTTTCCTGGTCTCATAATTTATAAAGACCCTGTATACTGGAGTGAATCCATTTCCTTTGCTAAGGGAATGTATGTTGCAGCTCTTAATGGATGAGGTGGGTGTGGATGGAAAGAAGAGAGGAACGATGTAGCTGGGTGGGGATTTGGCTCAGGTTAGTAACGGGGCCGTGGTGATACAGCTCCAGCTATGGACGTGCCAGGGGAATTCTACACAGGAGTGAAGAGGCAGCTGTGAATGGCGAGCTCCTGGGGCCCCTCCCGCAAAGGCCCCCCCCAGAGCTTCCTGTTCTCATCCTTCTCCAACTCTTGGGTGGATGTGGCTTGGGGCGGGGTACCGGTGCCTTAGAAGCCCATCTCCTCTCTCCTTGCCTGCCATACCCTCTGTCCGCCTGGCAACAGAGTGAGACTTGGATGATGGCCATATCCCAGTTGCCCATTGGAAGGCCTTGAGATGCTACAAGGGGATGTGGGCAGGAGGGTGACTACTGCTCTTAATGATGCAAGAACCAGAGGGGAAGCTTGGGGTAGATAAAGAATCTGACCCTGGGGTTGTCCTGCCTCTTCCTGCTTTCTGGCAATTGGGCCCTCAGGTCTAGGCCTGTACCTCCATGCCCGGTAACTACAGAGTTTATCTTTGAGTAGTTTTTTTCTCTGGATTCTGTGCACATGGTTATTTTGAGATTTTTTTTTTTTCCCACAAAAAGGATGAAAGCCTTACAATACTCTCAGGAGGAAAAGTCTCACTGGCATTGTATCAAATTCCTTTCTCTGAGGGAGGACTGCTGTTGAGACAGGGTGGGGTGGATTCAAAATGCTTGTAACGTGTTCTGGCTCCAGGCCCAACATTGTTGAAAAATACTCACAGGAGACACAGAGCACTTGGATTTTTGACTTTAAAACTGTCTTTGTTTAGATGTTCAAAATTTGTTTAAACATTTTCTCAAACAGAAACAATAAAAGAACTTAAAAAGAATTCCCCCCCCAAAAAAAAATTATTTCCTAACTATTGTAGTCAGGATTTGCAAGGGAATAGATTTGATATAGAACACATAATTTATAGGATTATTTTATAATAGCCACTCAAAAAGTCAAATGGAGAAGAGTGCAGGAGATCTGTCCACACAATGCCTCATGCAAGTCTGTATCAGGAATCTGCACTGAGAAGGCCCAAAGGTCAGTTGTGGAATCTAGAAAGTCTGTGCCAGTGGGATAAAGGATCTGTGCCAGCAGGCTGAGGGATCTGCACTGCAAGCAATGCTTAAGGAACAGAGCTCCCCCAAAGAGAACCACAGTCATCCTTAGCGACAGGGAGGATGCGAGCTCCTCTGGTGATGAGAACAGCTAGGTTCATATCAGGAAAACTAACATGACAAGCTTCTCCAGGAGAATCCACAGCACACACCATCTTCCCTTCCAGTTCCTCTTTTATTCTGATGACGACAATCCTCAGCACCACACTGATTCACTTCAGCTGGGTGTTCCACATTGACCATTAATTAGTTAATCCACCACACCAACCTGGGCTGACACATTCATGTCCGTATCTTTATGAAATGTTACTCAGAAGAAATGGAATTCTTTAGGACCCAGCTGAGATTTAAATCTCCCAGGCTTTTAACAATGGCAAAAATAATTACTGACCTATTAATTGATGTTCCTATTTACTGGGTATCATGTAAGTGTTTCACGTATCTTATCTCACTTCACCTATCTAACAGTCCTTTGTCCTGAGTATAAGGATCCCAGTTTTATAGGTGAGAAACTGGAAGTTCAGAGGGCTGAGAGAGCTTTTCCAGCACTTACTAGTAAGCATCAGAGCTTGGGTGCAAACCTAATTTGATTGAATTCAAGCCTGGTCAGTAACGTGCTCATGAACAGTTAACCCGCAGGTCTCTGGTGTGGAAGAGGTGGCCTGCATTACAGTGCTTACTGATTTCCTGTGCTGTAAGTACTCCACCATCGCTGATCTCAGGCTACTAACTTGGCTTCTCTAAACAGTACGGAAGAAATGGACAAAATCAGCTGCCTCCAGCACACAGCAGCTTACCTTAGACATTATACAGTCATTGAATAGGTTTCAGAAACTGAAGCAAATTTGTGTCACTTATGGTTTGGTGGCAGAATCCACAGCTGCTACTCTTCAGTCTGGTGTGCACTCATTCCTGCAGTGTGCCTTTCAGAAACTGCTACAGGGACTAAGCCTGGCCAGCCCTCCAGGCCTCGCAGCCAGGCTTATCACTTGAGTTTCCCTATAAGCATTTCCGGTAGACTGCTGGTGCTTTCCTTCTTTCACAAAGTGGAGGTGTTAAGAGCAGGAGGTGTAAGAATTTAAGTGATCTGATAGAGTCATGTAGCACACAGGGGACTGAGGTGTGGGTAGATTTAGGCTGTATTTGAGTGTAGAAACCATGTGAGCTTTTCAGGAGGAACTGGGGAACGGATAAAGTGCTGGAGAGAAGTAATATTTTTCAAGTAAGTTCTGAACATAGATGAAGTTTTATCTGTAAGATTCTGAAGAAAAGCTTCAGATACCTGTATCTGGGTGGTAACAAATATTGAGATGATTGCTTTTGTTTTGTCTTTTGTCTTTTTATTTTTTCAAGACTGGGTCTTGCTGTGTGGTCCAGACTGGACTTGAAGTCACTATGTAGCCCTGGCTGGTCGTTAGTTGATGAGCCTCCTGCCTCATCCTCTCCACTGCTGGGATTAAAGGCACGCACCACCATACCCAACTCATTTCTTAAAAATCTGGCTATTTTGGGCAGAGCAATCTGGTATAGTGAAAAGAAGACAGAGGAACAGGAGATCTGAATCTAAGCCCACATTTAGCTACTGGATAAACTACGTGATCTTCGATGTGCCACTTAGTCCCTCCCAGCTTTGTTTCATCTCTAAAATTCATCTACCATGTAATTGGAGGTTTAATGATTTAAAAATATCATACTCAACTTTTAAAAACCTTCAAAAGTTTTACAAATGTGTCCAAAATCATTGTTTTCCACAGGACTGAGAGTTGTAAACTTAGGGAGGAATAAGCAGCCGGCCCTAGCTTTCCTTGGGAGAAGCAGATCTAGTTGTTTTGTTCTAAGACTTGGGATTTTTTGGGTCAGTTTTAAGGTTGAAATGAAGAACATGAATCCAGATGGACTAAATATTGCCCCAGGTCCCTTGGTAGGGTCTTCACCTAAGTTCACTGTGCATATAAATGGGAAGTGCATCTAGCCACAAGCTTAAGAAAGTTTTCTCATACATCGATATAAGGAAATCACAGGCGCTATTAGGTTAAGACTTAGTATTTAAGGAATTAAATCTCCTGCATTCTCCTTTGACCAGAAAGAATGTGGAGAAAAGAAAGTATGGTTCTGTTTCCCCATGGTTGTGATAAAGTCTGAGACTTGCAAAAGAGCTTAAGTAGTACAACTTGTGTAAGAAGAATTCTTTGGGTGCAGTTAGTATAAACAAAGGGTCCTTGGCATGAACAGAGAACTGAGCAGCTGCAAGAGATTTGCCTAGAAAACTAAAATATTAAATACTCTTGTAAGAGGGGAGGAAATACCCAGTAACTTCTCTAATATTTTTCCTTTGCTTTTCCTATGTCACTATTGCCTTTTAGGATTAATTATTCTCTAAACACACTGAAAGAATCTTCTTAAGAATGAACATGTGATTGGTATTTTCCCTTCATCTCTCTGAAATTAAGCAAACATAGGGGTCTAAGGTTAAGTCACTAGAAATTAATCAAATAAATCAAAACAGAGGACACTGATAGGGCTTTACCTCCCATGAGAATATTATGAAAGTAAACAGGAACGATCAATGCAGAAAGGAATTGCCTTTCAGTGAAATAATTGGAAGTACATACCAGAACCACTTTGTTTATTGTGGAAAACCCTAGGGAACAATAATACAGTGTAATAAAATTCCTAGTAGTTTTGCTGTTCCTTTTGCAGCTACCATATTCCAAGTTTCTTAAGACATTAACATGATATAAACTGAAACTTGTTTCATATTTTCATATAATTCCACTGGTCCTGCCTTTCTAAAACAGTCTTTGCTACTACACCATAATTTTCAATTCAAAGCTGGGAAATGTGCAACATGTAATTTGATCAGGAAGTTTGCACAATGTCAAAAATTCATTATAAAACACTAGAAATACAGTGTCTTGGTTACTTTTCTCTCATTGCTGAGACAAAATACCCAACACCCAGAATTAAGGAAGGAAAATTTTATTTAGCTCACAGTTTGTGGAGGTATCAGTCTGTACTCAGCTGGCTCCAAGGCAGAGTGATCCATGGCAGAGGGCAACCATTTATGGTGGCGGAATACAGCAAAAGCAAAAAGAGCAAAAAGAAAGGAGGGGTGGCAAACAGCCTCTTTCCCAATTCTTACACTGTATGCAAATTATCCACTCCAGGGCAGGTATACCACTCACACCCATAATCCCAGCGTTGGATCCTGGATCAACCATAACTCATAAGCCCACCCCATGACTACATGAGGCTTTGGGGGGACACACAGACAGAAACCATAACATAAATTTGCTATTTTGTTGAAAACTGCAGAATTGCAGAAATGTTACTTTTTTATTTAAAAACAATAAATATATGTTCTACTAGAAAGCATAATACAACAGGTAATTGGAAAAAGCATACAATTTAATATCATGAAATTATCAAAAAATAGACTAGGTATAGCTATACTGATCTAAAGGTACATCAGATTATTATGAAGTGATAAATATATATTCTCAAGTGGCATGTACAAAGTGCCACTTATTTTTTCACAAAAATACACTTACATAAATAATATATGTTAGTATATAGAGTATAGAGGAATGTGCACTCATCTAGTAACAGTAGCTACCACTAGAAACTAAAGTTATCATAGGAAAGTTATTCTATATAACATTTCTACCATATAGTAATTTTCATAAGAAGAATGTACCATGTTTGAAATGACATAAAGACTACATATGGGACATAGAGATAATCATATGAAAATATGCTTAATACCAGTTAATGACTATTAAAATTAGAGAAATACAAGTTAAAACTGATGGGTTTTGCACTTCACTGTAATTCCTGTGGAGTTGCTATGACATCCAGCCAATATGGTGCTACAGGTCGTTTGCTGTGGGCTGACCCAGTATGCTACCAAGCAAATATGGCGCTGGCCACTAGAGGTCATATGCTAAGCCCCACCCTTCTTCCTCTGTGTCAAATTACGACTTCCTACTTCCCTTTTTTGTAATATCCTGTTTCCTTTTCCCACACTCCTGCTCAATCCTGGACCTCCATGTCAGGTGGTCTGCCTCCTAATCCCCGCCTCCAGCCTGTGCCTATTTAAACTTTCACCTCACGACAGGCTGTCAGAAGTTCCATGTCTCTCTTTTTTTTCTACTGTGGTCTTTTTTGTGCCCACAATAAAGGTACTTTATTCTGCTTTACTTGTCTCTGCACTGGAAAAACCTATCAAAAGCCACAGTATGACACCACTATACATCTGTCATCATGGATCAAGTAAAAAGTAGGAACAACACCCAATGCTAGGCAGGAGGCAGAGAACCCAGACCATCTGTGCATTGACTGTGGGAATATAAAATGGTACAGCTGCTCAGAAAAAAATTTTGGCAGCTTTTTTTTATATAAGTTACAAATGTATGTAGTATAAGACCCAGCAATTCCACTCCTAGGAAGAGGAAAAGGAAGTTGTATTTTCACATAAAAATTGGTAGATGAGTATTGGTGACTGATGTATTCTCAGCCACCAGCATCTAGAAATAGCTCATTGTCCAAGTGTTGAGCAGATAGACTGCGACACACCAGAGCGACGGAACGCTACTCATTAATAGAAAGGAACAGACTTGATCCACACAACACCACAGATATGTCTCAGGCACACTGTGCTAAAGAAAAGAAACCGTATGCAAAAGGCTGTATTTTCCCATCTGTATGGGAAATTACATTCTGGGAAGGTACCCTCAGAGGGTTGGAGGCAGATTTAAGTGTAGCCCAGTGTTATAGCTAGCTGAGTTAGATAGACATATTACAGGCAGTCAGACAGGGCCAGGCCCTTGAAGGAGCCAACATAAAAGATAAGATACCTGTGGGCTAGACCTTAAGACAAAAGCGGCTAAACAAATGCACCCACATACCTCCCTAGGTGTAAACATCAGGGATTAATATTCTAAATAAGCAACAACCACCTTGTAAAAGCCAGGAAGAATCGTTAGCCCGACCCCCCACAGGAAGTTCTATATTCATGCCCGCTTGTTACATGACTCACTCCCCCATTTGATCCCAGTCCACTCAGTCTTACCTGAGTAATTATCCTTGCAGTCTTATTGGCTGACCATAGTGTTGTCCATTTCCCCTACCTTGGACCCGCCTCCCCTCATGGTTTTCCTCTATAAAAGTCCCTAGAAAAGACAGTTGGGGGGTGTAACCCACTCGGGCCCCCCTTCTGTCCCTCTCTTGGACAGAAGCTTTCTTTCTCTCAATAAATATATCCTGCTCTTAACCTCTGTTGTTTCTAAAATCCGTTCTTCAGTTTTTAGAGAACACAAACTCGTCTCAGATATCATTCAGGTTGGGAGTTTTTCCTGTATCAACGTGGTGTGGTCCAGAGATGATCATGTGCTTCTCCCAGGGCAAGTTTCACCTTTTTCCTCCCTAGCCTGGTTACACCTTCTTGTTTCCTTTCACCACCTCTGCCCAATCAGCATCTGCCATGCCACTCAGACCACCCCATAAACTCCACCCCCTACCTTGCCCTGTATAGTGTTTGTTCCCCGCCTTCCCTTTCAGAAGGTCCTCGCCTTACTTAGCAGCCTTCAGGTCCCCGACAATAAAGGCTCTTGTACTTTGTTTTGTCCCTCACTCATGCCAAACCTAACAGTTCCCAAGAGTAAATAACTGTGAAGTTCCTACTTCTTGAGGAAAGATCGGGAGTTCAAAGCCACAGCTTGCAAGCTCTGTCTACCTACACACTGGATGAAATGGAGGTCAGCCCGCTCTGCTTATGAATGTAGCTACACAGAGTGCATGAGGTATATCTTCACTTTAACGTGGGTCTCCCCTCACACTGAGCTCCCCTTGTCCTGCCCATCCATGGGCCCAATACTCAGCAAACTGTGTGACCACCTGGAAGGCTGAGGCGGGAGGATCATAACTGTGAGACCAACCTGGGCAACCTAGCAACTCTGTGAGAACTTGTCTCAGAAAATTAGGGGGCTGGGGGCTGGGAATGCAGTTCAGTGTAGAAGCACTGGATTTAATCTCCAGTACAGAAAATAAAAAATTAATAATGCTCGTGTTGATTTTTTTTGAGACAGTCTCCCTATGCTGCCCAGGCTGGCCTCGATCCTGCCTCAGCCTCCCGAGTGCTGGGATTACAGGAGTGTACCACCACTAAAAATGACTAAAAATACCAGAGCAAGGTCTGTCCTCAGAGAACTTTCTGGACCTCACTGTGTATCTGTTAAGGCTCCAAAGCTCACCCCATACGCTCAGACAGCGTGAGAGTAACTCTTTTAGCAGTCAGCATAGTACTTGTGAAAATAAAAGCACTGTTTCCAGTTATAGTTTTAAGTTTGTGAGTAGTGTGTGTGGGGGGGCAATAAAAGCAACATGAAACACAAAACGAAAAAGGAGGAGGGACGAGAAAACAAAGCAGTATCTGCCCGGCCTGAGGCTGGAAGACTGAACTTGTCTTTATCACAAATCTCTTCCAGAGAGTCGGAGAAACAGGTCTGTCTTAGTCATCCTGTTTATGAAAGATTCAGGCCTGGCAGATTTGGGCTTGTGCATAAAAGAGGTAGAAGCAGCCCAGTTGGTGTAAATAATCTTTCCTGTTTTTTTTTTTTTTTAATCATTTCGGTGGCGATAAGCGCTAAACCCAAAACCACTGCATTCAAGCACGTGCTCTGCTCTGCACCGAGCTGCTCTGCCAGCCTCGTAAAGGAGTCTCTGAGGTAACACCCTAAGCAATGGTTCTGGTGCCCCGCATTCCTGGCGAGGTGACCCCTTCACCTGGCAACATACCCACTGTCGCAGCCAGTGGAGACGCCCTCTCTCAAGTGCCTTTCTGGCCTGGCCTTCTGTTCCTATCCTTGTGGAAAACCACCTTGGCCTCTCCTGCCAGGAAAGCACAGCGGAAAGCTAGCTTTCTACTTGTTTGAGTCTTGTTTACTGTGGCTGCCAGGGGCTTTAAGTAGTGGCTAAAAGTTCTTTCCAATCTCCTCCATCAGTTTAAAGCTCCCACATCTAGCTCACGTGGACAAGGGTCGCTGAAGCGCTTCATCTGTACTTTGTCCCTGAAGAGATAGGAGCTAGAAAGCTCCTGAAAGAGCTCATGGTTAGTACTTTGCACACACAGAAGAGTGAGACCTCCCTGCTCCCCCACCTCTCCCCTCCCCCTCCTCTCCCTTCCCCTGCCCTCCCCTCCTCCCTCTCCTTTCCCTCCCCTCCCCTTTGCTCTCCCCTCTTCTGTCAACTCCTGATTTAAGGTAGGACAGAAAGGGCTGGGGCTTAGGTTCCGTGATCGCCAGCAAGGGAACTTGAGAAACAGCTTCCATCCCTTGCTCTTGCGAATGTTCGTCTTCCCAGCAGTGTCACAGTAATGCTGCAATGCGGCCACCGGCTGTCTCAGTTTTGTCACACCAGCATAAAGAGGCTAGTTTACAGAGTTTCTCAGACCCCTTGTGCTTATAAAACACTACAAAATAGCTGTGAAAAATAACCGAAAAAAGTTGTGAATTCCAATTAGATCAAATCCATAATGCAGTTGAAGTTTACACAGTACTCAGAATCCATCCTGAATCATTAACTGTTGAATGTTCCTGTTTATCAGTACATTGTTCATTCAACATACAGAATAAGAGATAAAGAGGTGGTAAATGGAGACAAATGGCATTGTTAAAGAACAATTTTTAAAATTTTATTATTTTATGTTTGTCTTTTTTTGAGACAGGGTCTTGCTATGCAGTTCAGGCTGGCCTTGAGCTCACTTTGTAGCCCAGGCTGATCTCGAACTTGCAACGATCCTCCTGCCTCAGCCTCCTGAGGCTGGGATTACAGGAGTGTGCCACCACACCTGGTTTAAAGGACAATTTAGAAAGACAGATGTGGCTAAAATTGTAAGGTATGTGGCGTAATGATGTTTAGCACTCAGGTTTTTGAGTCAGTTTACTAAGGCTCAAATCCCAGCCTCCCACCTAGCAGTGTAAGGCAGACAAGTATTTTCTTTAAACTCTATTTGTGGTTAGAGAACAATACTGTTACTCACCCTGCAGAGTTGCTAGGAGCATCTGAGGAAACACACATGCTTTCTTGGACCAGGAAGCATTTGGTAAATGTCATATATTACTGCGACCGTTTCTGCTGGAGTGTCTGGGGATGAGTGCTCCAAAACCACACAGGGCACTGGAAAGAGGGCAGCGTGGGGAGCAACCAAGGGACTGCACTTGGCGTCAAATCTAGGATTTAGTTCAAGGTAACACAGAAGGAGAGGACGTGACCACGACAAAACTCCTCAATGCAAATTACATCAAGTGTTCCCCCCTTCCAGCTGGGGACTTGGAGCATGTCATGACCCTCTTCAGGAGGATACGAATGCTTACCACTCAGGAATGTTGGAATGGGTTACAGGAGAGGATGCATGTGAAGCCATGGATTAAATCCCACAAACTCTTCTGTAAGGTCAGAATTCTTATAAGCCGGTAAGACGGTGACCCTAAACTTAGAACAAGTCTTTCTAAAAGGAGACAGCTGTGTCTCTGACACGCTGAAACATTTTGCTTTAATAAATGACTTGGGGTTATCGTCATGAACATGCATTACTGACAGAAGGTCCTCTCTGCAGTGCCACCCTCCTCTAACCTTTCATGTACATAACCGCCTGCCTTCATTCCCACGGTCTGAAAAGTACACAGGCCTTCTGTCCCCATGCTGACCTGTCCTTTGCTCCTTCTTCATAGCTGTCGCGATCTGGCCTCTGTTCCCACTTCTCCTCTCTCCTGCTGTGTCGTTATTATTGGAAACAGATATAAAAATAATGCCAAACACTTGTCTAGCATGCAGGGTCAAAGGACATACATGGACTGGGAAGGGGCATATCGAGGAATTTCAGAGAGCTTAATTGGCAGCACTTTCAGGCTAACCGAGTGGGATGCGTGGACCAGAGTGGGGACGGATTGAAATGAGGTGGACAGTGTGGCTTCCTGATGATAAAGCCATGCACCCAACCTCGGGTGGGCGTGGCACCTTTTCTACTTTCCCTTAGCAATGAGAAATCCACCCCTCATGACTTACAGAGTATCTTTCTTAACTTGTACGTCCATGGCAGAAAAGGAAAAGAAGAGCCATGTGTAGTGGTGCACACCTGTAATCCCAGCCCTGTGGGAGGCTGAAGCAGGAAGATCTCAAGTTCTAGCCCAGCCTGGAACTTTCCCAAGTTAGCAACTTAATAAGACTCTGCCAAAATTTTAAAAGAGGGATGATGATTGGTAATGTAGGTCAATCAAAGGCTCTGGGTTCAATCTCCAGTGCTACAAAGAGAAAAGAAGAAGGACATGGAGATCCACCTTGGGTCATAGCCCCCTTTCCATCCTTCAGAATTTGGGAGCTTGTTCCTGCTCATGCTGATCTTGGCAATGGTACTTCAGTAGGAGGAAACGTGAGTCATGTCGGACACAGACACGGCCCTGATTGGGAATCTACCTACATCAATGGAATCAAAGACCTCAGAGTTTGCTCTTTTCTTGTTATTGTTGTTTATGTTGTAATGTCTGATGTTCGTCCTCGGAAGAATTCTGATTCATTTCAGACTTAACGGTCATTCTGGATGGCTACAAACCAGGTTCCTGCCACCAGATTAATGAAGCATAACTCTGTTTATGTGTGATGTGGCTCCCTGGGGCCATTTAGACCCTAGTTCAGCTACTGCTGGCTATTACAGCCTTAGAAAATCACTTAAATTCTCCGAATTTTGTTTTCTTTCTCTTGTAGCTTATGGTAAGGTTGCAAATATGTTATAGCATCTACCACATACTAAGTAATAATTTATAGGTACCATTACCAAATCTAGATAGCAGGCTGCAGATAAAGCTCAGTGGCATAAGTGCTTACCTGGCAAGCCTCAGGTCATAAGTTCGATTCCCGGTACCAAAAAAGAAGTATTTATTTATTTTGGGCTGGGGATATGCTCAGTGGCATGAGTGCTTATCTGGGAAGCCTGAGGTCATGAGTTTGATTCCTGGTACAAAAAAGAAATAGATTGCAAACTGTAAGGGTATGATATATATAATTTGAGGACATGATGTTTATAATTATCTAAGACAGGGATGGTGAACCTTTTAGAGCTTTCAGTGATCCAAACAGCCTGCCACAGCATGCATGCAATAGGTTTGCCACCACTGATCTAAAAGCATCTATGAGATGGCTTGGTATTTGAAGTAAATGATACAATCCAACCTTATGAATGATAGGGAATAGCAGAATAAATCCTTTCATTAAACTGGCAAAATTAGATAGTCTATGACCATGTTCCTGAGCAAGGTGACTGGTGACCAGAGGGTCAGTTCCACAGTCTCAGGTGGTTAACAGCTTAGGTCCTAGAGTCAGATTGGCTCTTAGATTGCCTGGGTTTGAATTCTGATTTCAACCTTTGCTGGCTGGGTTCTTGATCAAGTTATTTAATCCTTCTTCACCCAGTCTGAAAACTTATATATGTTCATTCAATGGCTAAAATAATGAAGGTACAGTCCTCAGCAGAGCCCAGAATATTATAACATTCAATTAAGGCTTCCTATTATTATTACTGGCTTTATTAGAGTTGCTCTGACTCATGTACTAACTTCTAGAGGAAGTGACAGGGGCCAGCAGGTCACAAGCAACAGAAATGAGGTGACTCAATTTGGTGAGGAACACGAATGAAGCCAAGGACAAGACCTGCTGAAAACAGGGCCATGTTCTTCACCCAGTGGGAACAGCACGTGCTGATGTCACTCTCGGGAAATGCCCCAACTCGTGAGAAATGACCAGCTCCTGCTTACTCAACACTGCCTTAAGTAGCTGTAGAAGTCTTAAAGGAAGTAAAGGCTGGAACCTGTGAGGAACAGCCTGAGTGGCAAGAGAAGTCGGTGTGAGGAAGATGGATACTGAAGTTATAGAAGGACTAACTTGTGTGACTCAGCCTGTCTTTTAGTGGGGTTGTCAAGAGGGGAGACAGCAATGTTGGCCTTTCTGTGCTATTATTTTTCAGAAGAGAATAATGTCATTAGCAAACAATATCTTCAAGTATAATTAGCAGTAAAACTATCTCATGCTAAGATAGAAGTCAAAGCTTTCAGGGTCTGTTTTTTCAGGAAGAATCCAGAGTGTAACAACTATGTGGAGAATCAGGGAGTGAATTATTCAGCAAAATGTGTAGGAGTTATTCAGTTCTTCTTTTTCAATTCATGCAAATAATTCTTTTACAATTCAAATTAACCGAAGGGTTTCCACAGCGTGATTTTTTGTTTGTTTGTTTTCTTGAGACAGGGTCTTGCTATGCAGCTCAGACTGGCCTTGAGCTCACTTTGTAGCTCAGGCTGGTCTTGAACTCACAACGGTCCTTCTTCCTCAGCCTCCTGAGTGCTGGGATTACAGGCGTGTACCACCACGCCCGGTGATAGCATGATTTAAAGCAAAGGGGCTTCCTGATCAGCCCTCTTGTAAGATGTACTGTAGTAGATTCATGAGATATAGCAAGAAGAAGGTACAGTTCTATCCCCAAGGGCTGGTTCAGATTCTAGTGCCAATGTTAAATTATCAAGGATATGTTATCTTAGTTACTTTCCTCATTGCTGGGACACAATACCTAATACTCACAACTTAAAGGTGGGGAGGTTTGTTTTTTCTCAAGTTTCAGTCCATAGTCAGTTGGCTCTAAGGCAAGATGGCACGGAAGAGGGGCATGGCGGAGGGGAGATGCTCACAGCTCCGCAAACAGAAAGCAGAGAGTGAGGGGAGGAGTCAGGGAGGAAGATGTACACACTTTCAGCCCTAGTGATTCACTACTTCCAACCAGACCCCACCTCCCAATAGCAAGCCAGTTATACTGCTCCCATAATCCATTCAACTTCCCAAAAGCCCCACCTCCAATCACATGAGGCTTTGCGGGGACATTTAGGTATAAACCGTAACCTTTCAACTCTGGCCTCCAAAATACTCATGTGCATCTCTTTATGCAAAATGGGTTTAGTCCAACCTTAATGTTGCTAAAGTCCAGCATTGACAGTTTCAGCACTGCTTGAAAGTCCACATCCAAAGTCTCTGTGAGACTTACGGTGGACTCTCAGTTGTGAGCCCCTGTAAAGCTCAGAAAGAAAGTCAAACACTGCTGACATATAATGGCACAGGAAATATATTCCTATTCCAAAAGGAAGGAATAGGGGGATAGAAACTAATGGGACCAAAAGGAAGGAATAGGGGGATAGAAACTAATGGGACCAAAGTGAGATTGAAACCCAGCAGGGTAAACTTTAAATCCTGTAGCTCTGTGTCCAGCACCCAGTACAAACTGTGGTGTAAACTCAGTGGGCTGTTGGGCTTGGGCGACCACACTGCAGTCATTGCTGGTGGTTGAAGCCCTCATGGTTTATTTCTTGAGTCAGGTTAGTTCACTCCTTGCAGCTTTCCTTACGTGTTCCATGGTCCTGGCTACTCTAACTTTCTGGGGTCTCCTCTATACCTTTGGCTTTATTCTTACAGCATCACGCACTGCCTTCACAGAGGCACACTGCCTGGCCTCCCAGGCCTCCTGAAATCTGAGTGGCAGCCTCCCTGACCCACAACTCTTGTATTTTGTATGCCTGTAAAACCAGTTCCATGTGGATGATGTCAAAGTCTGCCACCACTTTAAGCAGTAGCCAGGGTCCCTTGTATCATGGCTACAGAGGTCTCCAAGTGCCTGTGTTGCTGAGCACCATAAACTGAATGCTAGGGAACAAATTTCCTGGATAATCCATTCTAAAGCATAGTACCTAGTGACTTTCAAAGCAAAGTCTTTCACTTTTGTAATTTTGAACATGTGTAGGGTGGGGCCTTGCTAGTTCCTCACATGCCCTCAAGGCATTTCTTTTCTATTGTCCTGATACAAAGTACTTGGTTTCCTTTTAATGCTAATCTTTTTAGTAACCAAACTCTCTCTTTCTCTCTCTTTTTTTTTTTTTTTTTTTTGAGATAGTGACTCACTATGCAATTCAAGCTGGCCGAGAGCTCACTTTGTAGCCCAGGCTGGGCTTGAATTTGCAATGATCCTCCTGCCTCAGCTTCCCAAGTGCTGGGATTATAGGCGTGTGCCACCACTTCTGGCTCCAAGCTCTCTCTTACTGTTTTTCTTTTTTCCACAAAAGAATTCTGTGGAAAAATCCTTTATAGCAAAACTGAAAACTTTTTTTTTTTTTTTTTTACGGTACTGGGGATCGAACTCAGGACCCTGCGCTTGCTAGGCAAGTGCTTATTCCACTGAGCTATATCCCCAGCCCCCAAACTGAAAATTTTTTAAATGAACTTTTTGCTGCTGTTTCTCACAGTAGGTATAGCTGAAAATATCAACCAGTAAATATGCTACAGCCTGAACATTAGGCTGCCTTGAAATTTACTGTGCCAGGTTAATTAGTCCACTACTGTTAATCTCAGTCTCCCAGAAAGGCCTCAGGACATAAGCAAAATGTAGACAAATTTTCTATCAGAGTATAACACATATGGTCTCTACCCTGCCAATGGAGTCTTTTCTTGCAACTGCAACTTCCCAGCCCTGGCCTTTATGTTCTGCTTTTCTCTCAGCATTCTGTTCTTATGAGCTCTGGCCACAATTTCCTATTAAGCATGGCTTACAGCATACTAGGGCTGCTTCTGGAGCCAGCATCTCTGAACCTTTTCAAACTTCTCCCAAGAACCAGTTCCAAAAGCTTCTGAACCATGTGGTCAGGCTGTGGCACAGCAATGACCTCACCCCATTTTGACACACTTACCCACTTGTTCTCATCTGAAGCAGTACTAGAAGTCCTCTTTTGTGTCTTTATTTGCACTACTGTGGTTGCCTCAATGTCCTGAATAAATTCAAAATGTTTACCTTTCATGATCATTTTGATTTTAGAGTAGAGCCAGAAGTTACGTGGTGCCAGGATTGGTGAATAAGGAAGAGGAGGACATACTAATGTTTCCATGGGCTTGTCCTGTTGGGCAGCACTTGGCAGCAGCATGCACTGTATTTTTGATCATACCTCATAAAGACACTCAGAAAGCAGCAAGAACAATGGCATAAGTCTGTTTGAAGTGAGAGGTTATTTTGAGAGGGTTTAATGAATGTGCCTTTTACTCTAGGAAAATTTAAAAATTTAAACATTTACCCTATATTTTGACCATTCCTTGTACATATAAAAAAAATCATAGTATATATAGGTTTGCCTACTATCCACATTTCAGGCGTCTGAAGAATGTATCCTGCAGATCAGGGGGGCTATTGTGATCAGGACTAGCTTTGACAAATCTTAATTCATCTGCCAGGACAGAGGGAAGAATTCACCATTCTAAGCTTTACTGCACCCTTTACCTGAGCAATACTGGAGTTTCTAACATGAAGGAATAAAAGGGGACAACTATTGGGAAAGTATTCAGTGGTAATTGCCCCACCAACTCTCTCTTTGCTTAAAGACACCCTGGCAAAATTGCATCTTCAGTGATTTATATCAAATGTTTGGGAGGTTCAGAGTCTCTTTATTGCATATTTTGGTTCAAATACTTTCTCACTGCATGGTTTTTCTTAGGCCAGACATACTTTCAATTAAACTTGAATCTGTGAAGGCAAGCTATTTTGCTCAACTCTATGTTTTCCACATGCTAGCAAACCCACCCTGGAATTTAATGGATAGTAAAGTTATGCAAAGAATCCCTGTGTGCAACAAGATCTGGGACACACTCTGCTAAGCCCACCTCTAATACAAACATGTACATGCACACACATACACACACACCAGTAAATGCTATGCATAGAACATGCTCCTGAATAACTGCATCTATTTGCCACACTGTAGAGCAAACAGACTTTCCTTCTCTTGATAAAAATAACAGGAAGTGTCATCACTCTTAAAGTCTTGGTATTTACAACAGAAATATAACCACAAAAATATAACTAGGGAGATTCTTGTGCGGTCTATTGGCGAGGCATCTGGTACCATCCCTGGCTTGGAATGGAGACTCTGCCTTAAAATGATCTTGCATCTAGAGCAATGCTCAGCCTACTGTGAGGACCCAATCCAAGAGGGCTAAAACCATCTGCAGGAGTCCTCTATAACATTGCCTGAAAGGGGCCTCTGCCTCTTCAGCCAGCCTAGTAGGTCATGGAAATTCTACTCTTGCAAAGGGAGCTCTGGATACAAGAGAAGTATTTCTTTAGTATTTACTTTGACCTGGGAAGTAGCTATGACAGATTTTTTTTTTTCAAGACACAAAGTGACATTTTAAAGGAGAAACCACTCTTTGGGTGCCACAGTCATTTAAAAATAATATTAGAATGAAAGCTCCAAGGAATGTCTTCCTTAACACAGTTGCCCAAAGCCTCATACTTCAAGGCAAATTCAGCCTCTTTGTCAGGCGGGGGAGCAGGACTGCTGGAGAGAGCTTCTGGCTTATTGGTTCTACCTCTTGTACTCAGCGTCAGATTCAAAAGTAGTGACGTCCTTTTGGTTCACAGCCCCGCTTTGCCTATTCCGCTGTTAAATGCATGCTATGTTGTAACCTCACTCATTTTTTCCTCCATGTTTATGTTTTATTTTCCCAATCAGATCATGAGCTACTCAAGGTCAAGGGCCAAGTCTTGCACTTTTTTACTTCTTGCAGAACTGGGTTTGCTGTGGTCTTGCTTGCAGGAAATGGCTGTTGAACGGATGAATAAATGAAAGAATGATGGAAACTGGAGAGCAGTGGTAGGTGAGTTGCTAGGCAGCCTGCTAAAGAGGATTACAAGAGTCAGGTCGGATTAGCAGGAGCGGTGTAGGAGGGGAAAGAATCCGGGGCTTTGAGCCAGCAGACATGGGCCCTAGTCCTAGGCTGGTTTGCTGGCTTTCACTTTATTTGACAGACATTTCTTCATTTCTCCTGAGCTGAGTAGGCATTGCAGCAGGCACTGAATATGACAACATCCCTGCCCTTAGGGGCACTGGTGGGGGTAAGGGAGGCCTGTAGGGATCGAGGGTTACAGGAGATGTGTGTGATAGGAGATTTGATCTCACGCCAAGTAGCGGCACAGGGAAGCAGCAAGAGACTGTGGTTTCCAGGAAAGCCTCCGGAAGGAGGCGCTTTGACCCAAGTCTTGCAGGATACATGGATGCTGAATTATGATTCGCCCATTATCTCTGTGTAGTAAAGGGTCTGGTATATAGTGATGCTCTACATCATAAAACAGGACGGTGCATCTGAAAGCTAACGTTTCAGCTGAAGGGTGATATGGCAAGAGATGAAGTTAGACAGGTAGATAGTGCCAGCTTGCAGAGGGCTTTAGGGTGATATAAATTAGGGGTTAAGGGTAGAGGTTTAGAGATTAGATTGAACTGAGTTCAAATTTCAGCTCTGGGTGCCTTCCAGGTAAGTGACAATGCATAACTTTTAATCTCTCCAAGCCCTAGTGCCCTTAAAACAGTGTTTAACTGTTTCAATTACCCATTGCTGCACAACAAAATATGCCTCAATACAGGGGCTTAAAACAACATATGTTTATTAATTCTCAGTTAGCTGGGTCCACGCCTTCAGAGTCTCCCACAAGGCTGCAGTCAGAGTCAGCCGGGCTGAGGTCAAGACTCCAACGGAGAGGGATCTGCTTCTCAGCTCGCTTGCAAGGTTGTTGGCAGAGTTCAGTTCCTGGCTGGCTGTTGGCCTGAGGCTGCCCTCAGTTCTCTGTTATGTGTGCGTTTGTAACAGAACAGCTGGCTTCATCAGAGTCAATGAGTGTCTGCTAGGAAGACAGAAGGCACAGTCTTATGTGGGCCTGGTCACTGAGGTGACTGCCCACTGCTAGTGACACTCTTACTGTTAGACTGTGGGAGGGTCAGCCTACACTCCCAGGGCAAAGCTGGCATAGGGAGTGATGCCATGAGCCCTGGTGAGACCCTCTTGCAGCCCATCGGCACCCCTTATGTGTATGTCTTTGAGCCTTCATTTCCTCTTCGGTAAAATGAAAATACCTGACCCGAGAAAAAAGTGGGAAAATACATGTGCAAGCACAAATACATTTTTATAAAAGCAAATTTACCACTCTCTATAGTCTGAGAAAGCAGACTGCCTTGGGCCAATTTTCCATTTTATGTTGACTCTGAGTCTGACTCCGATGATGTCTTCAAGGGTTTCAGTATTTTTGTCCCTGTGGGTCCACCAGGGTGTGTATAGCTGGAATAAACACCTACAAAGAGAAATTTGTCTTTCCAGACAGTGTCCCTTCAGGAGTTTCCCAGGATTTGCCTTTGCTTTGCTTCCAAATACCTTTGTTGGTAAGGATCCCATGGGGGGGGGTGTCCTGAGAGAAAAAACAGACTATCTGGTAAATTTCAAACCCTTGATAATAAAATGGTAATAAAATCTCTTCCGGCACCCGAGGCTTCGAAAAGGGGATGTTTATGGTGGATGGGTTCCCCCGCACCCGCGCAGCTGCTTTCCAGGTCGCGCGGGTCCCAGTACTGCTGGGCAGCTCGGGTTACCCGCTGGGCGGCCGCCTTCCAGAGCAGCTCCGAGGGCCGCCGGCGCCAGGCGAAAGGCCAGATACCCCCTCCCAGGTGCAACTTGGTGCCACACGGGACGCCTCAGCCCACACCCCAAAGCAAGCACATTGCACCCCGTCGGATTTGCGGTCTTTCCGGGAGCGATCTCCCCGCTCCTGGAGGTACTGATCCGGGCAAGAGGGCCCTGCATTGCAGAGTGGCCAAGTTGTCCGCGCGGATCCTGAATTGGGACTCCGAGCTTACGGTTCAGCCCCAGGGAATGCACGGCAGTGCTCCTCTTTCTCAGGGCCTCGCCTCAGGGTCACGGGGTGTCCGGCACCCCGCGGCAGGACGCAAACCTCTCGCTGCACCCCACCACCCACTTGTGCTCTGCGTGCCCTGCACGCGTGTCGAGCACTGGGTCCTAGCGGGCCCTTTGGTCCCGGAGGCGGGGCCCGCGGGGCACCCGAGACAGGGTACCCCGGGAGCTCCCAGGGAGCGCAGAACAAGCGCAGGGAGTAGTCAGGCAGCGGCATAGAAAACGTAATGAAAACCAGATGTGGCGGGCGCAGCGCAACTCTCTCAGAGCTTGCGATTGGTCCCTGGCCGAGGACCGCAGCCAATGGGCGCGCGGGGCGGGCCCGCGGGGACCCAGGTTCGAGGCCGGCGGGGCTGGCCAGGACGCGCGGTGGTGCTGCAGCCCTCGGGCGGAGCAAGCATGCCAGGGAGCCGGGCGGCCTGGCCGCCGTCGCCACCGCTACTGCTGCTGCTCCTGCTGCTGTCGCGGGCCGCGGCGCTGCACCCGGACGAGCTCTTTCCCTATGGGGAGTCGCGGGGAGACCGGCTCCTGCCGGAAGGCGACGACGAGAGCTCCGCACCCCTGCAGCTCTCACTCCCGCTGCGCTTCTTGGATGCCCAGTTCGGCAGCCTCTATGTAAGTTCCGCGCCCCTGGGGGCGCGGCTCGGCGCACCGCGCGCAGCTGCTTCACGGGGATCCGGGAAGGGACCGACGCCCCGAAACCCTGCCTTCAGACGAGGACAGAGTCCCCTGGCCCCGCCGTCCTCCCGGGGGAAGTGGCCTTGCAGCCTTGTAGCTGCCGGAGCCCCCGTAGGGGAGGAGCCCTGCTCTGCCCTGCCCGGGCAGTGAGAACCATTTCCAGCCACGTCCGCGCCCGGGGCAGCGAGGAAGGCAGAGCTCGCAGCTAGGGCTGCGAGCAGGCTGAGCACCTCTGCAGAGGCGGGCGTTGTGTCCCGGGAGCTCCGGGGTCGTTTGGGGACTGAGAAGGTGGGCGAGTTCAAGACACTCAGATCCGTGGCACCGCACAGTGACCGTCGCCGTAGAGGCACTGGTCGCCCTCCTCCTGGACTCCCACCCAGCGAGGAGGGAGAGGTTTCTCGCCCCTTGCCTCCCTGTGGGGCCGGCTGGGGCCGCGGTGGCCGCGCCCTGTTGATTGAGTGACCGTCACCTTTTCGTCTGTCTCGCCTCCTAGGTGGGCACCAACGGCATCATCTCCACCCAGGACTTCCCCAGGGAGACCCAATATGTGGACGATGATTTCCCCACCGACTTCCCGGCCATCGCCCCCTTTCTGGCCGACATCGACACGAGCCAGGGCAGGGGCCGGGTGCTGTTCCGCGAGGACACCTCGCCGGCGGTGCTGAGCCTGGCTGCCCGCTACTTGCGCGCCAGCTTCCCGCGCTCTGCGGCCGGCTTCACCCCCACCCACGCCTTCCTGGCCACCTGGGAACGAGTCGGCGCCTACGAGGAGGTCAGGCGCGGAGCTCAGCCCTCGGGGGAGGTAAGTGACCAAGGGACCCGACCACCCCCACTGAGCGAGCTGAGCCGCGGGGCTTGAATTCCGAACAGGAACCCAGGGACCAGCTGGGAGTTTGTTCTGAGTCTGCTCTTGTGCTGAACTTTTGGTGGCAGCAGGGCTGCAAACCCTGGGAAGTGTAGAAGGATGTTGCCCGGGGCATCTTCTGAGCCTCGGACTGGTGGTCACTTCAGCAAGGAAAACTGCTTGGGAGAAATGAGGGCCAGAGTGCATTGGCCAAAGACCCAGGGAACACAGGGCAGTTTACTTTTAGACTCATATGTAAGGATAGAAGTACTTCTGATTGTATATGTTCATTAAAAGAAAGATCAGAAAATACTGGAAATTGAAAAAAGAGCAACCACTCTTTTCTCTACCACTGTTAAACATTTATTTTCCCCTCTTTTTGAGACAGGGTCTCGCTATGCAGTTCAGGCTGGCCTTGAGCTCACTTTGTAGCCCAGGCTGGTCTCCAACTCACAAGATTCTCCTCCCTCAGCCTCCTAAGTGCTGAGATTACAGGCATGCTGCCCCAGGCCCGGCTCCTGTTAAACACTTTGTGTGTAGGTTTTCCAGCGTTTTTATGCGTATCTGTTGCTGTCTGTTAATAATAATGGGTTCACATTGCCAGTGCTGTAATGTAGGTTGCTTGTTTTGATTAGTATATCTTGAATACTTTGCAATGTCAATAAATATGTTTCTACGACATTGTTTATAATGACTGTGGTATTCCGGTTTATCGACCACAGATTACTCAACCAGTGTTCCCAGTGACCATTAAGCTTATGCCCTTATTTTCACTATTATAAATAATACCATGAAGCACTTTTCTTTCTTTCTTTTCTTTCTTTCTTTCTTTCTTTCTTTCTTTCTTTCTTTCTTTCTTTCTTTCTTCCTCTCTTTCTCTCTTTCTCTCTTTCTTTCTCTTCCTTCCTCCCTCTCTTCCTCCCTCCCTCCCTCCCTCCCTCCCTTCCTTCCTTTCTTTCTTTTTCCTTTTTGAGACAGGGTCTCACTGTGCAGTTCAGGCTGGTTTTGAGCTCACTTTATAGCCCCGGTTGTTCTCCAACTCACAATGACTATCCTCCTGCCTCAGCCTCCTGAGTGCTGGGATTACAGGTGTGCACCACCATGCCCAGTTTGAAGCAGTTTTTTTAAAAATTGAAAGCTTTGCACATCCCAGGAAGTGCAGTTGGTGGGCCAGAGGGAGTGTAGTTTTTAGACGATCCTTTATAGCTCTTGCCAGTTTGCCCTCCAGATTCCAGATGACACGACCTTTCATTTACAGGAGGCTGAGATGTGTTTTATCGTCTCTGTCTGCCGAAAGGAGAACAACCCAGGCTCCCAGTCTTTTGGTCTTGGGAAGCACTCTTGGGAGTATTTGAAATAGACATTGGGTGGGACCAAGGTAGTTTGGTAAATGGCAAATTGCCTCATTCCCGGAGCAGGTTAAAAAATTCCTTCTATGAAATTAAACCTGAGTATGAAACCACGTGCTCCAAGGGCTGAAGCCATGTTATTTATTTTAACTCATCACGGTGTTTCTTAGGTTTGGATAGTACGTATGAAGCTTGCCTGTGGTCACCGCCTAGCTTAACATGGCAGCCTTTCTTGTTCTGTGTTGTTAGAGTAAGAGTGCTGTGTCCTAAAACCTGTGCTAGGCAAAGAAGATCTAGAAATAAAAATAATTTGAATTTATGTAGGGTCAATTCAAACCAACATACTGGGCATCTTTGTGTTGCGCACTCAGCCAGTAGAAGGTTGGAGAGGATACAAAGACAGGCCCTACCACTGTGTCATTCATTTATGTTTGTTTATAAGTTCAAAAAATATAATTAAGGGGCTGGGGATGTAGCTCAGTGGAATAAGCGCCTGCCTAGCAAGCGCAGGGTCCTGAGTTCGATCCCCAGTACCGCCAAAAAAAAAAAAAAAAAAAAATATATATATATATATATATATATATATATATAATTAAAATTAAATATCCCATGCTGATAATGGAAAAGCATGTTTGGAGAAATGTAAGGAGGAAACATTACTTACAATTCCACTAACTTGAAAGTCACCAATGCTAATACTTTATTATATAGTGTAGTCATTTAAAAAACCTGATATATGACATAATTTTATATACGTATGTGTATAAATAACTTCTAACCTCATTGAGATTTATTCATGCAATAACCTACTGTGTGTCAGTACGGGGGTAGATGCTGTGAAAGGACATACTTTTAGTCCAGTGAGGTTTCTCTCTGCTGGGGGCCTTCATTAGTTTTCAGCAGGATAAGTGTGGTAGTCTCTTGGCTTAAGGAGCCTGCCTCTGACTTTTCCTGTTTAGGGGAGACACATCTGGGAAGGGTTCCATGCAAAAGCAACTTTCAGGGTGCACTGAGTAGAACGTTCTTGATGGAATGAATGGCATGTTTCACCCTTACGCTATAAGGTAGAATGTACATAGCATTTTATTACTGAGACACAGGGCCAGAGAGGCCGGAGAAGCCAGAAGCCCAGGTGGGTCATGTTCTGGAAGAACTTGGATTTGGTTCTTAAATGGCGGACAGCATTCAAAGTATTTTAAGCAGGGATTTCTGTTTTTATTTTGTTTTGTTTTAAAGGGAGCTCTTTTTGACTTTATTGAGGAGGTAAGGAGACAAAGAACAGACTGACTACTTAGATAATTATTAAATGCTGTTTATTCAAGCTATCTTGTTAAATTCTTGCATCAATGTTTTATTGTACTATCGTCCCATCACAATTCTTGTACTTACCCTATCGGATAAGCATAAGAATCAGTGTTTGCATTTCATAGATAATGGCAAATAGAAGGCAAAGTGACTGTCCAAACGCCGCTACTAGGGAGGTGAGGCAAGTTGAAAATACAGGCTTCTTGATTTTCAGGTTTTTTTTTTTCCACCAGCCGCACTTCTTTGGTATAAGTGACACAAACAGAAACAACAATAGCTAGGCCTTTCCCCAAGACTTCGATACATGAGGTTTGAGTTTGATTGTCTCGATGTGATTTTGCTACCAGAAGAGTCCTTGGAACAGTTTTCATTCAAAGGAAGCCTGAACTTGGACTGAAATCTGCTATGAAGGATGATTTTGAAGCCGGCATCGCTTCCAGTGTTCTGAAGAGAGTTCAGCTGTGTGGGTCCTACTCTTAAGATAGAAAAGAAGGAGTGAGATGAATTGGGGTCATGAAATCATGCTTCAGCACTTAGGTTCCAACTTTCTGAGGGCTTCGTTGAAAGAAAAGTTGTAAAGCAGGTGAGGTGGCTTGGGTAACTACTCTCCTCTGTTCGTCAGCATCCTGGATATGATGCTTCTCTTGCCAAACTTTCAGGATGGTTGTGAAATCAGGGATGAGATAAAGACGTTTTGGGAAGAAATGGATTTGCAAGGTTATCCAGTGACTTTGGAAGTAGTAACTCAGTTTTGGTCTTGTTTCCTAACCGATAAAATGAGGTAGCAACACCTACCCTTACAGGATTATTGTGAGAATTAACTGATGCGACATTTTTGAGTACCATTCTAGTCCCTTAGACCTGGTAAGCAAATGCTCAGCCAGTCCTTATTCTGCACTTTGGCTTGATAAAACCAGATTCTAGTTCCTTTGTTTCACTATCTTGTGAGGGTGTGGTGATTGAAGTCCTTTGCGTAAAAAAATCTTTTTTCTGTTTTGTTGGGGAGCAAAGTTAGGGTGGGGGAAAAAGATTTGTAGATTCCATCTTTCCTTAACTTTTCTCATCAAAATCATTCTTCAGTATTGCTGTGTGTGTGCCGAACTGGCTTTAGAATGTTTTCACTTAGAAAGGAGCTGAGGATTCTGTTTGGACAGAGGATGTTTTTTCAATTACCCACGTTGAAGTTTCTTCTAAATACTTTAAAGAGCCCTGGGACTTGAGTTCCTGCTTTAATCGTTTTTTGGAGGTCAGATTTTGGCAAACGTAATCTACTTTGCTTGAAGGATTGTGTGAGTTATACACGGCTTTCTTAAATCTTGGCACACCACATTGTGAAGTGACTGGAAACTTGAAGCTTTCAGAGGAATGGCATCTTTACCATGTAAAACAGTTTCCGTTGGTGCCCTTTCTCTCCATGGATCATCACACTGGGTGTGACAGGACACTGTGTCTAACCCTGCAGGAATGCCAAGGTGTGATTGCACTGGGCAAAATGTGCACAGATAGTACTTATCAACTCAATTAATCTGAGACTTCTTGAGCTAACAGAGGCAATTCATGGAGCAAAAGAGTTGTGGTGTTGACCTTCAAAGGACTTATTCACGGAAGACATGAAGACCGGTGTGTACTTTAGCTGTGGGCTTTTGTTGTTTTGTGTGTGTGTCTGTTTGTTTTCAGGGGAGGAGTAATGTGATGGTGGTGTCATTTAAGGAGGAAGGTTATGGAGAACTGGATCACACAGATCTGGGTAGTGTGTGGAGTTTTTGTTGACTTGGAATTTAAGTGGGGTTGTAAAGGGCTGAAAGGATGGAGACTGAGAATGAGATAGCAGAGAGATTGTTCTGAGCTCCGGCATGTCCTGGAGGAGGCCAGGAGGGCTGAGGACAGAGATATGGATGAAGGAATCGCAGGGCAGTGACCTAAGAGGTGAATGGAAGGAAGGACTGGGGAATTCTGATCTGCTGTCAAGCGTTGTAGTCACTGACCAAGAAAGTTGTCCTTTGTTGCAGCATTTTGACTTTTGGTTGTGGGGTCCAGAAGAGGGAGGTCTATCTTTTACTTCTCTGAGAGTTGAACCTGAGTCTGAGATATAGCTATAAAGGTGTACAGACTATAGACAAATAGGAAATTTTGCTCAAGACTAAGTGTCAGGAAGGATAGACTGTTAGGGATGTGGTAACACTGAGCATTATTTTTGAATTTCGGGCAAGTTCTATAGGACACAGTAGAAAGATGAGTGAGTGTAGTCAGTGTGCCTGCGATGGTGTCCTACAGGCCATGGGAAGTGAAGAGTTACAACAAGGAACTGAAAACACAGAAGTTGGTGTGAATGGCGTCCTGAGTCTAGAGAGCGTGTAGCTCTAAGGAATACCAGAATGAGAACTTAGTGACCCTGAGGACTCACCCTGCATCTTAATTTCCATTTTTGCTTTGGTAAACCTCAGGCAAACCCCTTGGGGATAGGGATGACAATTCTGATTTCTTTTTTTTTTTTTTTTTTTTTTTTTGCCAGATGGTTGTAATTATTTAACAAATTGCAAAATTAGAAACTCTTAGGAGGACACATTTGATATCTGTCAGCCCAGCTCTGTGGAGTGTCATGTCAACGCTGAGCGGTGATGCCCCTATCTGCATGCGGGAGGCATACTCTTGCTTTCTGCTGGGGGTTCTGGCCTTTCTCTCTTTGATAACAGATGGCAGGAACCTTGAAGCTCAGCTACTGGCCTGACCCGCACTGTGCTGTCCACTGCCCCCCAGGACCCTTGGTGCTCCTCAGACTCTGGGGATGCTGGGAACCAGTGACCCTGGTGCAGAGCTTGGCAACCCATCTGAGGGTTTCTCTTTGGAGCCTGAATGTGTGGGGCTCTTGAGGAGGGTTATATCTAGTAATGCCGGGACCTTTCCTGTTTGGAAGCCGGCCAGGGAGTCTGGGAGGAGGAGCCTTTCAGGCCTGCGTGAAGTGGGCTCTTCAGCAGTTCCATGTGGAATTTTGTAGAACTGACTGAGAACGTTGGAGTGTGGTAGTTTTTTAACTGCCGGACTCTGAGAGTGTCATTGAGGATCATAAATTCTATTTAAAAGGAAGTTATTTTCTTCTGTGTTTGCCCATTTCAGTGGGAATAGGGAAGTTCAACGCTTGCCACCTGTAATGAGTGCTTGTCTCAAGGGTGTCATTGAAAATACGTTGAATGCATCGTAATTGAAATGTGTATTGGCTGACTCGTGGAAGGAACGAACACAGAGCTAAGTACTCAGGTTCCACAGTGAAAAGCCAGACTCTGCCTTTCACAGGTCTGTTTACTTCTGCCCCATGTTTCCTCCCGATCCTCTTTAATTCTTCACCGTCTGTACAACCACCTTATCTCAGAGAATTCCTCTAAACTTAGAACTAGGATTTCCCCTATCTTCCCTTGACTGCGGGTGATTCATGCCAGGAGCTTTAAAGCTTAGCTGTTTAAGATGGGATTCTTGTGCTCCCTTCTGCAGCACAGCTACTAAAAGGGGGTTCTTTCTCTTTCCCTGTTGACTTTTCTTTCCCTGCTTGAACTTTCCTTATTCTGATCGATGTAGAACTCTGAAATGAATTATGTGTAGGTGCGATGGGGAAACAGCCTTTGTGTTCACTTGGCAGAAGTTAAGGGTTCATATCTGTGAGGTTCTAGAAAAGATTCCTTTGCCTTTGCTTTTGGAAAAGTCAAACAGTCAACAAACTCAGCAATAACTATACCAGATCCCTTGTCTGTTGGTCTGTAAACTGAGAGAAAGAAAGAAAGAAAGGGAGAGAGAGAGAGAGAGAGAGAGAGAGAGAGAGAGAGAGAGAGAGAGAAAAGAAAAAAGAGAGAGAGAGAGAGAGAGAGAGAGAGAGAGAGAGAGAGAGAGAGAGAGAGAAAAGCAAAATGACTTTTTTGGTCAGAGCTCTTGACATATTGGTTTTTTTCTTGAAAAAGATAACTCGTACATTTCTTTGCCATATCTACAAGACCGCAAAACTATGCTTTAAAATTAAACACTGAAAGGAAATAAATAACAAAAGGAAAGAGAACAACACAGGGAAGGACCCTGGGCTATTTTATTTAGCTTGTTTTAATATTTTTTCTATGCCTCATTTTAGCTGCCTAGCAGGAACTAATAATGGTCATCAAGAGTAAATGGATGTTTCTAAGAGTCATGTTCTTTATGAAATAAGTATATCTTTAAAATATCCTTCAGTCGACAGTATCTAGTGAAAGAGGTAGTGTGGAGTCCTAAGTAAGCATCTTTTAAAGATAATCAAGCACTGGGCCAGGAATGTACTGAGCAGCAAGGCGCCTACCTGCCAAGTGTGAGGTCCTTAGTTTGATTCCTGGTTCAAAAAAAAAAAATAAAGATAATCAAGCACTGTTGACATCTTTTAGAAAGGTGGGGAGCAATAATAGCTGGATGAAGGTAAAGATCAAAAGTCTTATTGAAAATATGAGAGTAAATTGGACATCAAAAAGCGATTCTGGGCTGGGCATGGTGGCACACACCTGTAATCCCAGCACTAAGGAGGCTGAGGCAGGAGGATCCTTACAAGTTCAAGGCCAGCCTGGACTACAAAGGTAAGTTCAGGGCCAACCTGAACTGCATAGCGAAACCCTGTCAAGAAAGACAGAGAGAGAGAGAGAGAGAGAGAGAGAGAGAGAGAGAGAGAGAGAGAGAAAGAGAGAGAGAAAGAGAAAGAGAGAAAGAGAGAGAGAGAGAGAGAGAGAGAGAGAAAGAAAGAAAGAAAGAAAGAGTGAATCTGCAGTCGCTTGGGTGTCCAGCTTGTGGCTACTCAGGCTCGTGGTCTCTCTCTGGTCTGCTTTGGCCCCTGCAGTGTTTATCCACATTGCCAGGTGCACTGTGATGCCTGTCTACCCCCACCCTGAGGTCTTAGGCACACACTCACTTGTGGCCTCTGTTCTCTCTGGCCACTGTCCCCAGTTACTCCCCTGCAACTCCAACCATGACTGTTTTCCTCCTCTAAGTAGAGGACTCTCCTTGGCACAGTTGCATTGTCCTTTGCTCCTGTGTATTTTAGCACCAAGCATGATGTGCTGAGCTCAGGGGCAGCCGGCTGTTCAGGGTACCGATGGAAAGATGAATGGGGGCTACAGTCCCATAGACTCTCCCCAGGGTGAAATGATCTGGCAACACTCACAAGGGTGTTACAAAGGATTCTGCGGAGACTCGCAAGACACCTCCAGGGGGCAGTGTTTGAGAAGCGCTGCTGCTGATGCTGCAGATGGGCATGGTAAGTCACCTGAGGAAGAAGCAGCAGAGCCGCGCTGGGAGGGGCTGGCCTGAGGTGCAGGGCAGGGGCTCTGGCTCACTGGAATGAGCTGCGTGACCCTGGGCACACCTGCTAGTCCCTGCATCTGTTCTCTCACTTGTAATGGGACCATGGCTCTGCAGCCGCAATGAAAGAGTAGCCGAGACTGTGAACACGGTGGAGACGGCTCTTGGCCAGCCAGGGCCTAACACTGTGCCCACGAATCACGGGCATTGAACACAAAGATGAGTGTGAGAGACAGTGAGAAATGGTGCGCACCCAGAGTTATGAATGACGGCAGTGCCTGCAGGAATGGGCAAGTTAATTTTGCCATGTTCACGTTCCTCCACAAGGGGTTTAGATGAGAGAAGTTTGAGACTTTAATTCAAAAAACAATTTTTTAACCTGTTTCACCTATGCATATTTCAACTGGTAATCTGAATTGATGGGCGATGCTTATACTAAATAATATCAGTTATAAACTTGTATTTGGAATAGAAAGAGGAAGTTCTAGGGGAGATTATGTTTAAAGCCAACTTGGGGATGGAGTATTACTCAGCCTTAAAGAAAGATGAATTTGAGTGACTTGTGAGAGGCTGGATGGATCTTGAGACCACAGTACTCAGTGAAATTAGTCAGACATAGAAGGTTAAACATCACGAGGTTTCTCTGATATGAGAAACCCCCAATATAAGTAATTTTAAGAGACAAATAAAAGAAAAATGGTAGGAAACAGGGAGACTGTTGAGATGGGAAGGCGGTTTGGAGAAAGGGGGAGGGGAAGGGAGAAGCAGCCCAGATCGTGATGTGATACCTACCTGACCAGTTCCAGGAGGTTAATGCAGTGTAATCGCTGTGGATGGCAAACCTATGCTAATATAAACTAAAACCACCTCGGGGGACTTGTGAGAAGGGTGAAAATTCCTTGTACTGTGATGCTTTGCTTGTGTTGCTCTCTTGTCCTGTTTGTCTGTTTGGTTAAAGGATGTTTCCAATTCCTTTTCACAGCTGAACACTTTCCAGGCGGTTTTGGCCTACGATGGCTCTGATGCCTTCGCCCTCTTTCTTTACCCTGCCGGTGGGCTGCAGTTCTTCGGCACTCGCCCCAAAGAGTCTTACAACGTCCAGCTGCTGCTTCCAGCTCGGGTGGGCTTCTGTCGAGGGGAGGCCGAGGACATGAAGAGAGAAGGACCATATTTCAGCCTGACCAGCACTGAACAGTCTGTGAAAAACCTCTACCAGTAAGTAAAAGAGCCCTTGGCCTTTTGTGGGCACCTGACCTCAAGTGGCCACAGACCATTAAATAATAGCTCAGTGGCTTCTAAGAAAGGCATCGCATCAAAACCAGGAACTAGATTGAACCCTTGGAAGAACAATTTCCCTCGTTTTCCTGACCTATTTGGTTTAGAAAATAGAAACAACAGAGAGAGAGAGAGAGAGAGAGAGAGAGGGAGGGAGGGAGGGAGCGAGAGAGAATGTGTGTGTGTGTGTGTGTGTGTTTGCTGAGCCACTGAAGCTTGCTATGAAAAACACTGCTTTTGGAACCATGTAAAAACATCCAGTAACATAGCTGCCTAGGTGGAGGATTTCAGGATTAATCATTTCATAGGAAGAGACACTGTGATTTTGTTTTTTGGATGCATATTGTTAAATATTAAATTAAGAGAACTCTAGCTGAGGAAAAGTAAATAAATACAACTGACTGATACATGTTTAGAAGTCTCAGGATTTCTGTATGCCTTCATGACCTGAAGTTACGCTGATGGTTTTCTGGTGTGTGTGTGCATGCGCGCGCACGTGTGTGTGTGTGTGTGTGTGTGTGTGTGTGTGTGCGCGTGTGTGGCCAGAATCGGAGCTGGTCCTTAGTCCCAACGTGGAGTAATCTGCTTAACCATAACCCCTACTGCACTGGGCAGTTCGGTTAGAGCCAGAATGATATTTATGAACCACAGTGTTTTGAATTTTTGGTCTTTGCTTTCATTTCTTTCCTGAATACTAGTCCAGAGCACATAGTTACTTCCCTGCTTCCCTAGCTGCTTCTCAGGTCATGAAATCATTCCAGGTATGGGAATGGCTCACACTGTTAACTACTGTCTGCTCTGCTCGGCTACCATGAGGGCGCGGCAGCAATAGCAACAGATGGTTACTCCGAGCTGACAGTTACTGAAGGCTGATGGTTTGCTAAGCGTTCTGCTAAACACTTCCAGATGTTATCTTGATTAGAATTCACAAGAATCAAAGGAGGCAAACAGTACTGTTTTCTCGATCTTATAGTTAAGCTTAGGAAGTTAAGTCAGTTGCCTGTGAGCTCAGAGTGGCCAAGCTGGAATCAAAGCACAGGCGTGGAGAGCTGAACCCCTTACTGCCTTTGTGCTGAGTCCTTTTCTTCACATCAGGCATCTTTAGGTCTCCATCTAGGCCGCCCTTGAATCCAGATTCTGGGGTGAACTTAGCTCTACGCTCTCCTCCATCTCCTCTCTCCTTTCTACCCTCCTAGTCAGGAGCTCACTAGGTCTGTCCTCCTCAGATATTATGAAGAGCTGAGAGTGGACCAAGCACTTGAAATTCACAGATTTTGAAGGCCTGGGCTCTGCACACCAGCCACTTGTACTCTGATGAGGTAGACAGACCAACAGCTCAGCCGCCACAGAGCGCTAGAATAAGTGCTGGCATCTACTAAGGCCACAGGAGGCAGTGGAGGCCAAAGGGCCTGTGGGAAAAGTAGTTTTGTTCCTCTACCAGAGGCCTGAAAGCTACTAAGATCTGACACACACATGCATACAACACACACACACACACACACACACACACACACACAGCGCTTTCACTTGTCCCCTCCAGGCATCTCTCATTTTTATTTTTGACACCTCTCAGAAATCTCTGAATTGCTTAAGAACGATTGCTCAAGAATAAGGCATGCAGCCAAAATGAAGGACACAGAGATATTTTTTAAAACTGAAATTCATGTTTTATGTCAGACAATGTACAGACAACGAAGAACAATGTTAAATAAAAGTGAAAAATTACCCCTGACTACCAGGTCAAGTGTAATCAGCATTAACAGTCCTTCCAGAATGTCAGGTATGTGCACAAACCTTTAAAAACCCAATGGATTGTGTGCATTTTCTCATTTGTCACTGTTTTATAGGCATCTTTCAGTCAGGTACCTGTATGTATTATCATTTTAAGGCTATAGGATGTTGCATGGACTATGTTGTATATTATTAAGACAGTTTATTGATGAATAATCAACATGTTGTAGAATTAATGTGAGCCGTCCCAGGTCACTCCTAAATGCTTTGGTATGTATCGCTGAAGAATAGACTTACTTTTCTACTCAATGGGATCTTCCTTTTCCCCAAACTTGTCTCATGTAAATGTAAGGGTTGTCATACTTTCTTCTGCACATTTAAATATGAATATGTATATTTGCATGTTTTTGAAAGTATGCTTCTCTTCCTCCTGGAAGAGAGGGTAGTGGTAACTAAATAAATATTGTGTGTGTAAGGCCTGGGCCAGCTGCTTTGTCTGCTTTTCCCAACTGTCCTAATGAAACGAAGAGGAAGGATTGCCCTTCCATCTTGTAGCTCACTTTCGCTTTCTAGGAAATAAATTAAATTCTTCCTATCGCTGTGATCCCCAAAAGACCTTGGAGATTTAACGGTCGACTCAAATTGGTTACCTTTCCATCAGGCACAATGACAAAAGCCATGCTAGTCATTGATACTTCTTTAGAAGGTTACTTGATTGAGCTTCCATTTGACATGTGTATATCTCTACTCTTTGAGGCTTTTGTAGTTTTCCAAGTTCAAGAAGAAACTTCACAGCTGCGACACCGCTAATGTGATAATAAACTAAGTGTTCTCAGACCTCTGTGATTTTCTCCTATCTTCTCTAGTTTTCCTTGTTTGCTTGCCAGGAATCACCAACCTTAATTCTTATGCACATACATTGTTAGGCATACACAGGATAGGGTACAAGGGGTACCAGTTGCTTTGTTGTTATCTTGTTTTACATTTTACATTAAACATGAATTACGCTGAAAAAAAATACCTATCCTTCCTTTTGGCCTTCTATCTTATTCTATTATAAAAGGAGAAATGCTCTTTTTTCCCCTAAATTAACTACAGAGCATCAACAGCACACACACACACACACACACACACACACACACACACACACACGAGGGTTGGTGGAGGAAAAGACAATTTCAGATAGAATTGAGAAATCCTAAGGCTGTAGAAGACATCCAGACCAATGCCTACCCAAGAGAGCAAAGGCCTCTTGTTCTCACGCAACTCAGTGAATTTTTAAATTATCTTATTAGTCATTCTTGTTCCTCATTGCTGACTTTGGAGGAAATTCCAGTGTGGGAGAATTCGAGCACAGTATTTTGCACAAACACCAAAAGAGTCTACAGACTGTTGCGTCCAAGCTAGTCAGGCCTTTCTCAGCTCAATTTTCTCTTATTTTTTATATATATAATAGTTGTTTTCTTAAGACTGTATCACTGACTCTAAAATAACAGCTCCTTGGGATATTTGGAACACTGAGTGGAGTCCTTGCTCTTCTCGAGTGCAGAAAATGACTCCTTTCCTTTTGACTAAGCTTTTTTTTTTTTTCCTTTTTGAGACAGGGTCTCGCTATGCAGTTCAGGCTGCCCTTGAGCTCACTCCATAGCCCAGGCTGGTCTTGAACTTGCAGTGATCCTCCTGCCTCAGCATCCCAAGCGCTGGGATTACAGGCGTGCGGCATCACACCTGACCTTAAACTATGTTCTTATTTCCTCCTTAACTTTGTTCTACATTTGCTCAGGTCTTTTTAGACATTTACATATTTTTTAAATGTGTTTACATTGGTTCTCCATTCTCTGTGGATTAATTAATAGTCCAGGCCCTGTGAACAGGGTGTGTGTTTTAACATTCTGTAGATTGGTGGCCATTCAGTTGCCAATGGTAGTGTTTTGGCTTTTGGACACAGTATACAGTAGGGCAGATGTTTAGAACGGGGGCTTCTGGTGCAAGCAACTGAACTGAATCCAGGCTCTGCCAACTATTAGTTATGTGATCTCAAGAACAGTTAATCTCTCTAAACCCATTTTTGCCTCAGTAAAATTAGGCATGCCCACCGTCCCTACCTTGTAGAGTGTGGTGACGAATGTCATACACCTGGGTCAGGACCACAGCATATAGCACTCATTACTGTTGACGTGTCTGGTGGTGAATATGAAGCAGAAGTGTTCTTGAGTGCATCACCAGTTTTCAGACAATTGGGGAGGGGATAAAGTATTTCCATGCTCCTTGTTTGTGTTCAAATAGAGTTTTAGATAAAGCATTTGGCTTTGGACTGGAGAGCAGATTTATGACTTGATGGCATGACATTCTAAACACAACATGAAATAAAAGGTATTTTACATCACAATTCCAGTATCATCCTTTCAGTTTCCACGAAGTCTGCTTTTGTGGTGTTTTATACCCCAGGAAACTCCTAGATCTGATCTTAGTAGGCTTTCAGTGCTAAGCTAAAGTGCTCACTTTGTGGGAAGGAGGGTGAGCGGATATTTTTGTGAGGCTGAACTATTTCCTTTCTGTTTAGACTAAGCAACATGGGGATCCCCGGAGTGTGGGCCTTTCATATCGGGAGCAGCTCCCCGCTGGACAACTTCCAGCCGGCCACAACTGGAGCAGATCTTCGCACAGCCCGCCTCTGGGCTCCCCAGGAACATCCCGTCAGCCATGGTGCAGCTCTGGAAGGCGGCTACACTGCGGACAACTTGGATTATTATGACGAGAATGAGGAGGAGGTTGAATACCCCCCGAGTGAACCAGGGGAGGGGTTGGACAGTCACAGCAGGCTGGATGTGTCCTTTCAGTCGAGAGTCGATGCAAGCCCACTGGGAGGTGGGGTCTCTCCTCCGGACCCGGACGCTGCCTCCTCTGTGCCACATCCAGCACCTAGTGACTGGCTATCTGGCCCTGAAACAGAACCTGCCAACTTGGACCCTCATACCAAAGAGGCGGCATCCCTGGGAGATGTAGAGACCCTGGGTTTAAGAGGCCACGTGCAGCCTTTGGATCAGGCAGGGCCTGGAAGACCAGCTGTCTTAGAGGTCGATGGAGATTCCCTGGCTCCTTCCCAGGAGGGCCCCGCGCTGCAGCCTAGAGACAGAATCATCCAGCCCTACTCGGAGGGAAGGCCCCTGCCTTCAGGACCGGGTCTTCCCGCAGCCCACCCGCAGGGAGAAGTTCTTCCTGATTACTCTGGGCCTGGCCACACTTCCCCGGTGGGTGGAGAGAGGCCAGTGGTCGGAGTGGATGAGATCAGTTCCAACACTGAGGGTGAGTGCATCAGAAGCGCTGGTGGTGACATTTCTTTTTTTTTTTGGCGGTACTGGGGATCGAACTCAGGACCCTGCGCTTGCTAGGCAGGCGCTTATTCCACTGAGCTATATCCCCAGCCCTAAACGAAAGAAGGACACATCCGTTCCCTCCCCCCCCCCCCCCCCGGGTCCGGGGATCGAACTCAGGGCCTTAGTGCTTAGCGGCAAGCACTTACCCCACTGAGCTGTACCTCCAGCCCGACATTTCGTTTTTAAAATGTTAGTTTTGGTTGGGTGTGGCGGTGCATGCTTGTGATCCCAGCACTCTGGGAGGCTGAGACAGGAGGATCACAAATTTGAGCCCAGCCTGGGCAGTTTAGCAACTTAGTGAGACCCTGTCTCAAAATACAAAAATGAGTAGGGATATAAGTAGCTCAGTGCAAAGGCTGAGTTCAATCCCCAGTACTGGAAAAAAAAAAAAAAAGAAAACGAAAAGTTGGTTTTGTGTAGAGTTGTGATTTTTCTCTCAAGGTGAAAAGTTTAGCAAGAAGATTGGAACTGATTTTTCCTCCCTGTGTTTCAGGAGATAAATTTCCTTTGCTGAGAAAATCCTGGCAGGCAGGCAGATTCTGGTTGGCGTCTCTTGATCATTAATAACGTGTTTTAAAAAGTAGGCCTCAGGAAGTGAGCGGGGAAGAGCTGGCTGGCTTGGCCAGCTCTGCTCTCCAGTGTAAAGAAGAATTTGTTTGGGAGCGCTGCGGAGGTGAAGTGTTCTGAGGCCTGGTGCTTTCGTTTTGAGAGGCCAGTTGTGCAGAACAGAAGAGCGGGCCACCTTGGTACCCCCGATGGCACAGCGCTGAGCTCCCCTGGATGGGAGATGCACTGCCCCGCGTGTGTGGGCCACGGGAGCCCTTGGGGAAAGAAGCGATGCCCACCCGCGTCTGTGGTCCTTTCTGGTTGGAGGCTGTGCAGCTGTGGCACTTAACTCCCCCGAGCCTCGCGCTGCTGTCGTGACTCACTGAGCAGCTGGAGCGGGAGGTGAGGAGGGGATGTGGAGGAAGGCAGGCCTTGGTCAGCCCAGACCCAGGCCCGTGCCCGGCCTTCTGTCCTGCGTGCACACTCACATGGCAGCGCTCTCTCCCGGGTCTGGGAGGTAAAGATGCGACTGGAAAGCTGACCACCAACGCCTCTCATGGGTGGTCAGGAAGAGACCAGAGACTAACACTGGTGGCTGAACCTCCACTGTGTTTTCACCTTCTACGCTCTCCATCCCCTTTCTGGTGAAGCTGTGCTGCCCTAGCAAAGAGGGCCTCCTGGGTTTCCGGCAGCACCGGTCTGCAGGACTTTTCTTACAGAGATACTTACGTGGGGGTGCACGGAAGAAAATAATGTGTCACCAAGCGGGTGCTGTGTAATGACCGGAGGGAAGGTGTTAGCATCAGATTTAAATTTTAATCTTCGCTGCCCTGAGGGAACTCCTGCAAGCCCCAAGCCTCTGATTTCTCATACATTTATTGGGAGGATTAAATGAGATAATGTATGTGAAATTCTTAGCGTCTGCAGTGGCTGGTTCTTAGAAGTTGGTGCTGCTGTCATTGTGCAAGATGTGAAATAAGGGGAAAGGATGGAGAAAGGGTAGAGAATGAAGGACAGGCTTGTTCAACAGTTTAGTCTGCACTGGTGTCTGAGGAACCACATTTTCATAAAGTTGAAGATGTGAGTTTTATAGAAAGGCTTCAGAGCCTTTCCACCCCCCTAACAACCTCCAGAATTTCCACCCCGTGTTCTCTGTCTCTAAAGAAATGCTGAAGTCAAGAAACAAAGATTTCCATGTAGGAATTTGGAGATAAAGTAGCACTCCTCAATGGACTTTCATTTGTGGCTTGTGATTTCCTGTCCTGGGAAGATCTTGGGAGTCAGGTGTAAAAGTTCAGAAGGGGCCATCTACACTGCTTTGAGCTGTGAGAGGTGGGGGTCTCAGTAGTAACAGTGTGGGAACAGTGTTCAAGCGATATGGTAGTAGAATCGGCCACTGAGAACCCAACGTGGCAGCCATAACCCTTGTGGCACATGAACTGTGGTGCTTATTAACCACCGGATATCAATGCAGTCTACTGGTGTCTTGGAAATGGCCAAGTGCATGTGAAAAGGGGGAGCAACGCACTGAGACATTTGGGGAAAAGGTTGATTAGAAGTTTTAAAGTCTTGGATTAAAAAAAACGCCGAGTTTTTTTTTTTTTTAAAGGGATTTAGGACAGTATGTGAAGTACAGAAACATACAAGTGATATAAATACCTTTTCTTTTGGCAGGAAATTGTGTGTGAGATTTTTTTTTTTTTCCTCTCAGATGAAGCAGCGGGGCCCTGTAGGTACACAAGGTTAATGTGGGCTCATTGGGAAGCAGGTGGGAGTGTGTCGTAGCGATCCACAGAATGTTGCCTGCCAAGACCAGCCATGTGGCATGTGCTTGGCTATTCCTACTGATGGAGCAGAAGGTGCTAGGTTTGGGACTTGAGCTAGATTCTGTCTCTGCTGTTTGCTTTCAGGCAGGACACATGCTGTATTTGACCTTCATCTTCCTGAGCTCTGAAATGGAGGCAGTGCAGACCTCATTTAGCAGTTATGAGAATTAGTATGGGTTTAAGTAGTCAGCTTGCTAGCCCAAGAAATTAAGATTTAAAGACCCAGAAAGTATCTTCCCTCTTTTTATCTTAATTTTTTTCTCCTTAGGTCTTCCTTTTACACAGATTTCTTTAAAATTCAGAAGTCTAGATTCTTTTGGGGTTATGTTTATACCAGGCAAGAATGTCCCCGTTGCACCCAGGTTCTGGCCCCAAGTATATTACTTGCTTTGTTCTCTGTTCAGAAAGCATTGAACCAGCAGTGCAGTGGGTGGAAGCCACTCGCCTCATAGGACACAGAGCAAGACCACAGCAAAGCCAGGAAAAGAATGAGGGAAAGCTGTAAGGCTCCCCAGGGCCGGATCCTGAAAGGGAGGGCCTGAGGGGCAGGGTCAGCCATGTTGCTGCAGGCGTGAGGGAGGAAGGGTGAGGGAGGAGGGCATTCGTCAGGGCCTGGAGTCAGGACTACTCCGAGAGCGGGAAGTGTGAAGACATTCTGGACAGACGAGTGACAAGAGTAAAGAGAACGGGAAGAGGAGAAGGAAGAGAGAGGGTGGGTGTGAGAGCTGCCAGGGAGGGCTGAGCAGGCTGGGCCCGGGGACTGGTTACAGTTGTACTGTCAGTAGCAAAGAATGGAGTTGGCTTACTTGGGTCTTAGCTGCTCCTAAGCCTACTGAGGTGCTGCCGCCATGAAGCTGAACTGAATCTGGGTCTGTGTGAAGAGCTAGGAAGGGAGAGGGGCACCTGGCTTTCCGAGACCTCAGGTGTTCACGCCCCGTTGAGTGTCCATGTCTTTGCGCTGGGATAGCAGTTCGACTGGGAGTGCCCAGCATATGAGCAGGGATTTCCACAGCCCCAAGTCTCCTCCACTTCTGGCTTTGAGAGAGACGTTAGGAGAGTGTGCTTCCTGGCTGTCCACTCCAGGATGAGTTCCAGGAGGCTCCGTGTCCGGCTGGGCAGGGAAGCCCCAGCCTGGGGACACCCCCAGGGTGCTGAGGATGCTGGTGGAGGCCCCAACCCCATGAAGACAAGGCATGGGAGTAGTGCTTGATAGGGCCCTCTTCCTTCTCCAGAAGTGCAGAGAGAGCCTGAGGGAGTATGACAGAGGATATAAATAGCCACCCCAGGGGCCTGATCACTGTTTGCCGCCAGCATCCCTAGGTACCATGGATATGGCTGTGAACAGCATATACACTGAATGTTTAAGTTTAAAAATTTTATTACTGTAAAAGACTCATCATCATTAATTCCCCTCAGAATACTCCACCTTGATTCAAACACACCTATTGCACCATTCTTGTCAATTTTTGGAAGTCCTCTCTCACGAGTATCTTCATAAGGTCTAATCAAAAGTGTAGTGACTGCTGCTGTTGAGCGCCACCCAATGGAAAGGTCAGACTTGGAAAAACACTATGGTGTGTCCTCACCTTAGTCATCGGATCCAGCACCTTGTGACTTATGATTTTTCCCAAATGTCAAAATGATTATGAAAGGGAAGCATTCTGAGTTGATGCAGGACATGGAAGCAGCTGCAACAGCACAAGGAAAGACACTCATGAAAGAGGACTTCCAGAACTGCTTCAGAAAGTGGCAGGAATGATGGGAGAAGTCTGCTTAAAATAAGAGAGTATCTGAGAGGGATCAAAGGCGGTAAGTCTTTTATTATAATATTTAAATTAAATTAAATAAACATTTACTGTATTTTAAAAATCATACCTCACAGATTAAAAGCAAACCACCATGGAAACTAGAGGGAAAAGCACTGCTATGGATCATGAAGTGAGATGTGGTTTTCTATATAGTCTATCATTTTGGTTGGTAGGAACACTTAGGAAAAAAAATCTTCCCTGCAGTGAAAACGTTGGTTCTTTGTCTGGAAGTAGTCACAAAAATTGTCAGAAGTAAAAGTCACTAGAGCTACCACAGGGCAGCCTGAACGTGAAGACTCCTGTCCCCCCATGACGGAGAGCTTGGGCCACACTGTGGACCCTTCTTGGCTCCTGTGCCTAGGCCAGAGTCCTCAGTGAGCAGCAGGCAGCCAGGGACAGGGAACCAGTGCTTAAGTGTTTCTGGAGAGATGAGGATTGAAGAGTGGGTCAGAACAAGTGCAGAGGAGAGTTTTCTATTTTTGTTAAAAATTCCCAATTAGGACAAGTCTCTAGTACTTTGGCAGCGCCTTTGCTTTCCTCTCATTTCTCTTTCTATTAAAGGACACGAGAAAAGTCTATCTTTAAAAAAAGCATTAAATGGAAAAAAGAAGAACGATGTAAAAAAAGAAAACCCTCATGTTAAGATTCCTTTAGCCGCTGTCAGACGTCAGTGGAGGGATCTGTGACAAACGGAGCCATGCCCAGCAGCCTCTGCCCTCCCGCTGTGCCCTGAGGTGCCAGTTGACTCGACTGGGGTCATTTTGAGTCTCCATGACAGGAGTTCCCTGGGCTATGCAGTTAAGGAGGTTGTAGAACAAAAATCATGTTTCCAGAGGTGTACTTGATTATTCTTGACCGAACTGACTGGCCCCTGGTTGGAAACACTGTTTTCCTCTTCCCCTTCCACCTTCTGAACCAGCATTGGTGTGTTAAAGCCAGGTCCCCTGGGGACAGTGATGGTCCCTGAACCTGAATACTGTAGGCAGAGTGGAAAGAGCTGGGACTTAGACCCACAAGCCCGTTTAATGTCTGTGGGCTTCCGTTTTCTCATCATAGAATGGAGACAGTATCTCCTGATCACAGTAGGAAGCAGGTGTGGACCTACATTCAGTCACTGAGGAGAAGAGGCATACACATGGCTGCTGAGAAGAAAGAACAGTGCTCTGTGCCTGAATGTGCTTACCTCATGCTCAGAGATCCAGACCTTGATTCCTCCAGCATCTTTGAGTCTAAGGGAAATAGCCATAGAAATCTGACAAGACACACTGGCCAGAAGGCTCCCTTTTCTTGCTCTGGGTAGATAGGCATGTGGGGGGGAGGTCACATGTCAAGTGCCAGGTCTCCCCTTTCATCAAGCAGGGACCTGCTGCTGTCCTCCTGAATACTTCTGCTAAAGCATCTTCATGTTACATTCTTGAGGATCGAAGCACAACTGGGCCATCAGCACTGAGCTCTGCTTTTCAGGTCAATGGCCATAAGTGGATGGAAGAGCAGCCCTGGACAGCTACCCACCCCAAGAGCTATTGATTAGTCAGCTTTAGCTCCTTACCTACATGAAGGAGCAGTCCTTAGCTCCAAAACGGGAGGCTCATGAATACCCTGTATTAGCAGTAGGTCTACTTGCGGGGAGTTAAAGTGCAGATTCTTGGGTCCCACCCAGAGAGCTGGAATTCGTGGCCCTCAGAGTTTGCATTTGACCAGACGTTTCAGGTGATCCTAATGCTGGGTCCTCAGAATCCACAGAGAGAAACACAGCTCTCCCTGTGAAGGGTGCGAAGGTGCCAAAGGTGCCAGGCCAGGGCTACAAGTTGCCATCTAGGTTGGGGTGAACACTCCTGCCGCTTCTGATCCCCCACAGTCTAGCCCCTCTGCAGTAAGTGCAGCTCCACGCTCTGGTTCCCTCACACCAAGATGTGAGTGTCACGCTGTGTCCCGACCCGCGGGTAGTCAACGGAGACTCTAGAGGGGGAGTGGGACAAAAGGACAAGAGACACAACAAATGGAGACAAGACAGGAGTCTGATCAAGTCTCGTTTATTGAGCGGAAAGCTTGTGCTTATATACAGTGCAGGAGTGGGGATTGACGTCAGCGGGTAACTAGGCAATGGAGGGAGGTCAGAGCATCAGGCGATATTACGTAATTAACAGGACATTGACCATATATGGAAGTCACAGGAAACTAACCATATATGGAAACTACAGGAAACTGACCATATATGGAAACTGGAACTTAACTCTCAAGATGGCTGGTAGTTTACAAAATGGATGCTGACCGCAGGTCTCTCAGCGGTCTCCCACAATGCTGGACTCTCCTCTTTTCGCACACCCCACATCCGGGCCATCTGCAAACCCTTGGTTCCACCTTCCAAATATCCCAGACCTGGTACCTTGTCAGGTTCTCAGCCAGCACTTACTGCCAATGCCAGCTCCGTCCCAGTTTACTGTAAGTCACATCCTGTCACTCTTGAACAGCTTCCCATCTCAACTGGGCCGAAGCCCAAGTCCTTCCTGAGCCCCTACGTGAGTGGCCCAGCCACCTCTCTGCTCTCCTGCCCAACGGAGAGCGCCCTGCCTAACTCATCCATGAGGCTCCTTCTCTCACTTCCCTCAAGGTCTGCCTAAAGGTCACCACCCATGGCCCATGCATTGAAAGAGGAGCAAGGGTCTTGGCCCAGCCTCCAGCCCCAGTGCTCCGCTCAGCCCTTCACGCATGCACCGTACTGTGCTTGTCTATTGGCTGCTGCTGGGAGAATGTAATCGTCAGAGCAGGAATTTTTGTCTCTCCTGATCCCAGCTTCATCACTGATTTTTAGGTTGTTTTCCTTTTTGGGGAGACGAGTATAGGGAATTGAACTCAGGACCTTATGCCTGCCAGGCAGGCGCTTAGGCTGCTGAGCTATATCCCCAGCCTCTTCCATCACTAAGTTTTAGACTGGGGCCAGGCCTTGAAGGAGTGCACAATAAGTACTGCCCAATTATTGAGTGAGTAAGTAAACTTGCAAGAGACATGTAGCTTTCTCCTGACAAGCTGCCGTCTTGAGTGTGCACACTTATGTGTGTACCTGCGTGTCAAGGCAGGTTGGAAAGGGCATTCTGAAGGGCGCTAACTGCCTCCTTTCTTGGTTGTGGCTGCCATGGGACTGGGAGGGTGAGTGTGTGCTTGGCTTAGCAAGTTCCACCCTAAGAAAGAAGTTTCCATAAGAAAGGTGTTTGAAAACGTTCTCACATTAGCTTGCCAGTAACTAATTAACTCATCATAATTAGACCTTGGAGTCTCCCCCTGGCTTTTTGTGGGAGCGTGACTGTTAATTTTTGTGATTTTGCAGATTGAACCCAGGGATGCCATGCCACTGAGCTGCATCCCCAAAGCTGTTTTTATTTTGAAACAGGCTCTTGCCAAGTTACCCGGGCTTGTCTTAAACCTGTGACCCTCCTGCCCCAGCTTCCCAAGAGGGTGGAACTGTGCGTGTGCACTCCATGCCGGGTTCACCATTTTCTCATTTTATAGAAAAATATGCTTTGGTTTCTAGGGAACTTGTCACCCTTTGCATAGTGGCAGGTGTCCCTGTGCCTCTTTTTATCTGTGTAAAAGCTGCGGATGCACTCGGTTTTTAGTTAAATTAATCTACCTCTGAGGATCTAAATCTCTCTTTCACCCACCTCTGTTTCGTAATCCAGTCTTAGAGTGGGAAGACTTGGACTTTGACTTCCCAAAGTCAAGTCTTGGGACAAGATAACAGAAAGTCAGGGACTCCAACACCAGCCCATTGTTTCCTTACTTCGCAGACGGAACAGTGTGTAGAATTTGGTTTTATTTTTACCTGAATGTCCTGAAAATGACTACCCTTTAGACCCACATCAGATTGCCTTTTGCCTTAGCACCCAGAAGAATGGTAAGAAGAAATGTAATTTTTGGCAATGCGGATATGAGGTGGGTCCTCCTGATTTAGAGGTGAGGGAGCCAGGGCACTGCCTGTCTGGTGTCTGCGGATCCTCCGGAAGTCGGCCGTGCTATGCTGGGGACATGCAGTAGCCACTCCTCTCTCCTGTCCACTTACGTGGGAGCCCGTTGGGAGACGATGGCTTGTACTTGGTTGCAACAGGCCGAGCTGGAGAAGTCTGGGGCTTTGATGGACCCAAGTTCCATTCATTCTCATTACTCAGCTTCCCCCTCTTTCAAACCAACGATAGGCAGAGATATGGTTTCTCTACAGCGACCTCTGCAATGCTTGTACCGTGTTCTGTTCTGCCCTCTTCTCTTTGAATTTTGTCGCTTTCCAGTTTAAGAAGTTATGCTTGCTTGTTTTATTTTATTATTATTTTTATAAACTATCCTATTGTATTTTATTATTATTATTATTTCTTTTTGAGGCAAGTTCTCGCTATGCAGTTCAGGCTGGCCTTGAGCTCACTTTGTAGCCCAGGCTGGTCTCGAACTCAAACTCACTACGATCCTGCTGCCTCAGCCTCCCGAGTGCTGGGATTACAGACGTGTGCTGCCACCATGCCAGTCTTAACTTTCCTATTTTAAAAAAGATTGAATTTCGTCTTATTTTCTACTTTTATCAAACTAGAATTCCTCAGCCAAGCCCTCAAGGCCTTATAAAACCGAGTTTTGGGTCACCAGCTTCATTTTTACTATGGCCCTGGTCACATTTTCCGCTTCAGTCAGGGTCATCAGTTGGACGCGCTCAGCTTGCTGGTTTCTGAAGAGATGCAGGGAGCACTGGTGTGTTGTCCTCACATCACTGCTTCTCCCCCGTGCTTTCTCCGACACGCTGTAGTTTTTCATCCCCACAATCTCTGCTCTTTCCTACCTTGAAGACTAATGTGTAAAATCTCCCTCAAAACTCTCTGGTTGGAGCCACCACGGACTTTGTCCACGCCCCTAATCTCCTTGGCCTCGTGCTCGTGTTTTGTGTGACTGGGGCCCTCTGGAGATTAGTAGAGAGTGGTGGTTAGAATTCTGGAGCCGTACTTCCTGGGTTCAGACCCACCTTTGTCACACGCTGTGGGACTTCCATCGGGTGTGTCACTTACCTCCTTTTGCCTCAGTTTCTTTATCTGTGAAATAGGGATTAAAAACAATGCCTGCTGGGGCTCTTGTGCAGACCGAGTTACAGTGAGTAGAAGAGTATCTGGTGTCTATCAGGCACTGTTTAAATGTTAACTTCAGTTGCTGATCCAACTTTATACTGACTACTTTGTTGTGTATATGGTGCTACCTCTTCCATTAGTTTGTTTTCTGTTCCTGCCCGAAATACTCGGTATTCATATTTTGATTTCTTCTTTCTTCTCCTATTTTCTCCTTTTTAGGCCTAGACCTGGACCACAGCTGTGACCCGAGTAGGGCGTCCGTCACCCCCAGGGTCTGGCGCTCTGCATCAGCACCAGCGTGTGGTGCTGGACTTCCTTGCCACCTTTCTTTTTCCCTGTGCTCCCGGAGTCTCCAGTAAATCCCAACTCTTAGTTCATAGGCAGAAGGGTGCACGGCCATTCTGCCTCCTGGTGGTCACATTTGGGATCGGCACACTCCCTAGGATCCCGGGAAGCAGCACCCTTGGGTCCATCGCTGACCTCTCGTCTGCACACCCCACTGCCTTGGCCATGTCCTTGATGGATAATGGCTTGCATCCCAGCTCCCCTGTTTCTCTGGAGCACAACCCGCCTTCTTTTTCCTTTTTCTGTAATGGTCAGAGTAAGTGGAGATGGGAGCCACAGTGCTTGGCGCATCAAGCTTACCGGAACCATCACAGCTTTCTAGGAAACCTGTGACTGTAGCCGAAGCCCTCTGCTATTACCTGGAAATCCTGCTTGTACCCTACCCACCCCAGCAAATCCTGCAAGGACATTAACAGCTCGATTTCTGTTCCTGTCCCCTCCTCTGCCCCTTCTCCCCACCCTGTGATGTGGGTGTGTATACATCCCTAAAGCCTCTTCTTTTTAGTTTGTGGGTTTTTTTTTTTTTTTTTTTTTTGGTGCTGGGAATCAAACTCAGGACCTTGTGCTTGCCAGGCATGCCCTTGTGCCACTGAGCTACATCCTTGGCCCTTAAAGGCTCTTCTTTCTCTGAAACCAAACTTCTAGGTAGGGACATTGAAAGTTATTTTTTCAAGTTCAGGGGTACCTAAAAGAAGAAAGGACAGTTGACTGCAATCATCGGCTTTTCTCCTCTGTCTTCCCAGCAGGTGTTATATTAGACCATGATTGCCGGTATTTTTGACCCACAGAAATGGCAGTTTCCTGCAATGCACCTCAGCATGTACTTATTACTGGGTCCCCTTCATTGGCCGCAGTCAGATCTCAGAGATGTGGCCTTATTTTAGTTCACCAGCATTGCAGCAAGCCCCAGATGGTAGCAGTAAGCGCTGCCTCTTGCCAGAAGACAAAGCAAGTTAATTCCCCTGGGCCAAATGTTATTTCTGTCTCTTCAACTTCAAAAATCACTTTGTTTATTCCACTCCACACGGGTGTCACAGAGCAGATGCTGCATCCACCATGCAGCTTGGCAGCAGCAGTGCCAGAATCACTCCCTGGTCCTAATGCAAGTTTGTTTTATTTTTCAGTCTTTACATATAACTCTGCCAGCAAGGAAACCTGTGAGCAACACCATGGCCAGTGCTCCCTGCATGCCTTCTGCACGGACTACGCCACCGGCTTCTGCTGTCATTGCCAGTCCAGGTTTAACGGAAATGGGAAGCACTGCCTACCTGAAGGTGACTGACCGGGGATGCTCTGGGGGTTGCCCTGCTCCTCATTTCCAGCTACATGTCCAGGTTCTGCTTTGTGGACCTTACATCTCCATGACTTTTGTTTTGTTTTGTGTTTGTCTTTTTGAGACAGGGTCCTGCTACGCAGTTCAGACTGGCCTTGAGCTCCTTTTGTAGCCCAGGCTGATCTTGAACTCACAATGATCCTCCTGCCTCAACCTCCCGAGTGCTGGGATTATAGGCCTACGGCACCACGCCTGGCTTCCACGACTTAAATCAAAGCCCTAGCAACTTGTAGGCACTGAATAAATGTTGGAGGAATAAATAGGTTTTGCGCTGATTCCCCCAATTCGAGGATACTCAGAAATGTTCCCTCTGGCTCCTTAGGACAAAAGGGCAGAGGAGAGAGGAAGGGCGGAAAAGAGACGGCAGACGGCTGTCTTTCATGGATGGGTACTTGGTTGCTAGGGAATCATGTGAAGGACTTGGTAGAGTGTGAGTGTGGGGTGTTGTAAGTGGAATTATTCCACACACCTACTGTGTATTGCACACCCACTTAGTTATTGTGCACCATCCCCGGCTTGGCTGATGGATTTTCTGTCTCCCAGGAGCACCTCACCGAGTCAATGGGAAAGTGGGCGGCCAGCTCCGTGTGGGACACACGCCTGTGCACTTCAGCGACGTGGACCTGCATGCTTACATCGTAGACAACGACGGCAGAGCCTACACGGCCATCAGCCACATCCCACAGCCGGCGGCCCAGGCTCTCCTGCCCCTGACGCCCGTCGGAGGCCTGTTTGGCTGGCTCTTTGCTTTGGAGAAACCAGGCTTCAAGAACGGCTTCAGCCTCACGGGTGAGCGGGGCCCTGGGAGGACTGATGGCCTGCTTTCCCCGGTGTGCTCCTTGGGGTGGCGCCTGGAGTTCTTACACAGGGAAGGAGGGCTTTGGATTCTGGAGCCCAGATGTGCAGTTTCTGTGCAGAGTCCATCGAGAGTGGTTTGGGTTTGCACAGTGGTTTTTGAAAGACAGCGATTGCTTCTCAATGTTCTTCCAGCTGTTGAGAAATAGGATGATTCCATTAGCAGCTGTGTCCTTTTACCCCAATTTGTTGAGGTGTATTTGTTTCAGGCTGCATTTGAGTACAGATGTCAAGTAGGAATGCAAAAAAAAAAAAAAAGTATGTATCAGGCAGTTGGAGATGATTTTACTGTGTAGAGAGGGGCGCCTGTCCTCTTCTCACACCTCCGTCCCCACCCTCTAGTGCTAGAGACCAGGGCCCTTCAACTTGGACCTGCTCACTGACCTCCTTTCCGGCTTGTGGGCAGGAAGGTTCTGACCCATGAGGCCTGTGATTCTGCTTCTCCAGCAGGCTCCTGGGAGATGCTCTGGCGAGGGCTTCCCTTTGATAGCAAGAGTGTGGGGGACGCTTTTTGACCTCTCACATACCCACCTGCAAAGAACTTCTTTTCTTTATGTCATGGTAAAGAAAGTGCTTTGGAAAGTTCTTTCCCCATCTTCAACTTTAGGATGGAATGGCTGTTTGTATAGTATCTTGCCTTTAATCAAAATATGTGAATAAACCCTTGGGTGAAAAGTAGATAAAACGTAGTACAGGAATTCAAATTTGAATTTCACATAAACAGTGAGCTTTTTAAAGGACACGTGTGCTCCCAATATTGCACGGGACCTATATGGAAATATACATTGTGTATCTGTAACTCAAGTTTAACTGGGTGTCCTGGTTTATGTTTTCTTGTGTGTGTGTGTGTGTGTGTGTGTGTGTTGATTTTGTTTGCTGTTTTGTGTTTGCCAATTCTGGCAACCTTAAGAAAGTCCAGGATGTTCATGAGAATTTATTTCTCACAGAACACAAGGCCCTGCACAGAGAGGCAGTGTGATGGAAGGCAGGGTGCAACACTTCTGGAATAGGAAAGTTGGGAGCTGGTGATAGGGCTTAGTTTGGGTAGGAAATAATCTCCTTGGCAGGATGTAAATAATCTCCTTAGCTGTAGAAATTAGGGAATTGCTCATTTTTGCAGTGCAGGGGGTGCAGCCTATGGCCTTCTTTTTGGTACTGGAATTGAACTCAGGACCTTGCACTTGCCAGGCAGGTGCTGTGCTACTGAGCTACATCCCCAGCTCTCCAAGGCCTCTTACACTGGCAAACTCCACCAATGAGCTACAGCCCCAACAGTACTAGTAATTACTTAAGTATGGTGTTTCTTTACTTCTGTGCTGAATTTGTTTCCCCTCTCCAGGTGCTACCTTTGTCCATAATGCAGAGGTGATTTTCTACCCAGGAGAGGAGAGGGTTTGGATCACTCAAACTGCTGAGGGACTTGATGCAGAGAACTACCTGATCATGAAGACCAACATCCAAGGCCAGGTGCCCTCGATTCCAGCAAATTTCATGGCCCACATCCATCCCTACAAAGAGCTTTACCATTACTCAGACTCGGGTATGTGTGACCAGTGACATCTACAAAATGGGGTTAGTGCCTACCTCACAAGATACCATAGTTCTGAGAATTAAATGAGTAGCTGCATGGAATGTTGTAGAACACTGGCAGCTACATTCTTTTTATTCTTATGAAATACACAGTGTAAGTGAGCAGAGTGCTGGCCACCCTACACTGGAACATCAATGTCCTTTCCCAATAGTATTTATGCTATTATTTATAGCATTGTTGATACTATAATAGTAATAGTATCAACAGTAACACTGTCTATGGGGATGGGTAGAGTGGTATAATCATATAGTTTTTAACCAGGCTACTGTGGGGCACAGAAAAGTATTGGTTCTTTAGAATTTGTCCTGTAACTTTATTTCAGGTGGGCTTAGCTTGCTTTAAAGTCACAGAAAGATGCTGTGCAGTGTTGTAAAACTTACCTGGGATTTGGTGTCAGGAGATGGAGAACTCACATGCTGGACTTGGCACTTAAGATCTGTGGGGGAAGATCACTTAGCATTTATCTCATCTTTAGCATGAGAATCAAGGCATCTTTTCTGTCTATATTACCTGTTTGTAATTGTGCAAAATGTGATGTGTTTCTGAAAGTGTCACCTGCGTGTCAAATATAGCATGGTCACAGTAGCCAATGTGTGGCACAACTGGAGTCATGTCTGCCCACTGGGCCTGGCTTCATTCATGGTGTGAGGGCTGCAGGCTGGACAGGTGACACAGGGAAACCCAGCCCATGCCCAGAATGGCCCAGAGCCTTGTAACTGGCCTGCTGTCCACTCCCACAAGCCTCTCCCGTCTCAGAGGTGTGTGCGCACTCACTGGAGTGTGAGAGCTTGAAAGGCATCGCTCTGTGCAGTGTAGGGATGGGAGGTTCAGCACTCTGGGTGCAGAGTCAGAGTGATTTGGGTTCCAGCTCCAGCTTCCCACACCCCAGCCCTATGTTTTGGCCTCTCTAAGTCTCTGCGTCCATGGTGGTCATGCCACAGTGACAGTGCTAGCCTGTGGGGCTGCTGTGAGGGCGAGCGAGGCGGGATGTCCGCAGTAACACTCCTGGCAGATCATGATGGTAGCAGCAGTAGCGCCTCCTCCTCCTCAGCCCTGTTGCTTTGCATCTGCTTAGTTCCCTGGGCTTCTCTTGCAAGTTTCCCACAGAAATGCAGGAAGTTCCCAAGGGAACGTGCTTTAGGAATTAGATGAAAGAGTGTGAGAATAACCCACCCCACATAAAAACCTCTGTCCTTTGTATTTTACAACAGTTTGACTGTAAAATGTCTGTTGCAGCTGTGACTGTCACAAGTTCCAGAGACTACTCTCTCACTTTTGGAGCCCTCAATCAAACGGGCTCATACCGTGTCCACCAGAACATCACCTTCCAGGTGTGTAGGCATGCTGGACACCGAGCTATCCCCAGCCCCCAGCAGCTGTCGGTGGACCGAGTCTTTGCCTTGTACAGTGAGGATGAAGGAGTGCTTCGATTTGCTGTGACAAATCAGATTGGCCCTGTGGAAGGTAAAGTTTCTCAGTTTTATTGTTGTGCAAAAAGTGATCTCCTTGTGCAAAAAAGTGATGTCCGAGTGAGCCTCGGGACAATGCAGAGGTTAGCAAGGGTTAATGAGTGCCAGGCTCTGTATTAGGTGCTGGGTGCAAGGGTGAATAAAGCAGGGGCCCTGACTTCGAAGTGGAGGTAGGTGGGACTGGAACTTCTAGAACAGCGTCCCAGCCAAGGTCGGGAAGCACAGCCCCCAATAGTATGTGCCACTCAGATTACGCTTGTGCACAAGGAGGGGCCAGGCTTGGGCGGGACACAATGAGCACAAACATTTGTTTCAGCTGTGACAAGGTCAGGGAGCTCAGAAGTGCAGGAAGATGTCCCCCCAGAAGCTGATGTGTTTAGCTAGTGCTTAAAGGATGAGAAGAATTTCACCAACCTAAGGTGGGGGGAAAGAGTGCCTGGAAAAATAAAGTTGAATTTTCACCTATGAAAAACCCACAGTAGCATTATACTTCATGGTGAAAGACTGGATGCTTTCAAGATCGGCAAGAGGATGGGGATCTCTGCTCCTGCTGCTGCTGTCTAACACAGTGCTGGAAGTGCTAGCCAGCAAGCAGTCAGAGCATGCGATCAGACGGGTCTAAATTGGAAAGACAAATTGCAATTGACATTGAGGTTGAAACTGTTGCTAGTCTCTGATAATGTAATCTACCTCACTGCACGTACAAAAATCAACTCAAGATGGATCACAGACCTAAATTTAAAAGCTAAAACTTTTAGAAGAAAGCAGAAGGGTGTGTTTTTATGGCTTTGAATTTGACAGTGGTTTGTTAGCCAGGACACTAAAAGCCCGAGCATCAAGATAAAAATAAGAGCCGGGTGTGGTGGTGCAGGCCTGTAATCCCACCACTCAGGAGGCTGAGGCAGGAGGATTGTTGTGAGTGTGAGACCAGCCTGGGCTACAAAGTGAGCTCAAGGCCAGCCTGAACTGCATAGCAAAACCCTGTCTCAAAAAAAAGGGGGTGCTGGGGATATAACTCAGTGGCACAAGCACCTGCCTGGCAAGTGCAAGGTCCTGAGTTTGATTCCCAGTACCAAAAAAACCAGACACACAAACACAAAAAGACAAAATGTAAATGGATGCCATCAAATTAAAAAGAGTTGTGCTTTAGAGGCCATTAACAAAGGAAAATACAACTCCTAGAGTGGAAGTATCTTAAATTGTATTTACTAAGGGATTTGTTTGACAATATATGAAGTACTGTTACAAATCAAAGAAAAAGTCTTAATTAAAAGATGGACAAAGGCTCTGAAAAGTTATTTCTCTAGAGATGCTCAAATAGCCAATGAGTGAAGAGTTCAATATCATCAGCTATCAGGGAAATGCAAATCAGAACCACAGCGAGATACTACTTTACACCAGGTGGATGGTTTAGAAAACACCCAAGCACTGGGATGTGGAGAACAGAGGCTCCCTTCTCCGCTGGTGAGAGTGTCAAGTGGTGCAGCTACTGTGAAAAACAGCAATGGTCTCTCAAAAAGTTAAACACAAAGTCACCATCGGATAGCAATGTGAATCATTATAGATCCAAGAGAAATGAGAACTTAGTGCCCCCCCCAAATTCACAGAAGCATCCTAAATGTCTATCAGCTGATGAATACACACAAAATAATCTTGAGTCCACACAATGGAACGTTATCCAACCACAAAGGGAACTGTACAGACTACAGCATGGATAAGCTTTGAAACTGCCACGCTAAGTGAAAGAAGCCAGGTATACACACATACACACACACACACACACACACACACACAGCATATTGTGTGATTTCATTTATGTAGAATTTCCAGAATAGGCAGTCCACAAAGACAGCAGGTAAATGTTGGCCAGGGCTGAGGGGGAAGAGAAAGAGGAGGAATTAATAGCTAAAATGTACAAGGCTTCTTTTTGGGTTGGTGAAATGTTCTAGTGGTTGAGTATCACGATGTGGGAACTGTGTGGTTTCCCATGGTTTAGATGCAGACTGATTGTCTTTCCCAGTGAGTAATAATCCGAGCTTGAAACCACTGCTATCTTCCAACCGCCAGTCAGTTCCCCAGCTGTTGGAGCTTCCAGTGGGCTTGGCTGTGGTCTGAGATGTCCTAGAGCAGGACCCAGGAATGTTGGCTGTCCATCCTGTGCAGAGGTCCTTTCGGAGAGCTCAGATCTGAGGCAGAGGGCTGTGCAGTGAAGCTGAACGGCTGTCCCTTTAAGGAAACCACTCTTCCCCTCTTGATTAAGTGAGCAAATTGATTCCATATCCTCTGTCAGAGTGGTGAGGCTGAACCTTGGAGTGGCTCAGGAAGGGTACTGCTGCTCCTACTGTGACAGGAGAAAAGGTAACTGCCATAAGGAATGAACAGTGAACAGCTCTTAGAATTGTATTCTGAAAATATCTGGAGGTCCGATGATGTAGTTCAGTAATACAGTGCTTGCCTAGCATGCCAGAGGCTCTGGCTCGAGCCCCAGCACCACAAAGTCTATGTATTTATTTTTAGAAGCAAAGGGCTCCATACTTGGCTCAATGCTCTACTATCAGTGAAATACTTAATTTCTTTTAACAGTGGGCTCTGCATTTTCATTTTGCATCGGACTCTGTGCATTATGCAACTGGTTTTATCCACCAGTACACTTAAATCAGTAGCATATAATTAGGGACATTTTCTCCTCAACTTCATGTACCATCATGTATCTCATCCCAAGATGGTAAATCACCTCTAAGGTGCCTTTAAAATGTATCTTTCTCTTAATGCCTCGCAGGGCGGCAAGCTTTTTACATCTGTGTTTGCTCACTGATCTTTGTTGGAATGTGCCACGGTGAAATTTTGATGCTGTGAGGTACTAAGAAGGCTCAGCCTTTGTATTTATAAATTACAACATTCTTAAAATTAATTTCCCCTTTGGCAAGGTATGCCAGGCATTTTGCACAGAATCTTCTCCTAAAATGGAGAACTAGTGACGGGAGAGAGTCAGGTTCTTGTCTTGTGTTAGGTCTTCAGTGAGGACATGATCTGGCTGCTCCCAGTTGCAACACACGCTGGATCCGACTTCAGAGCTTGGTCTACACCCTGAAGTTAACTCAGCAACCACAGCCCCAGTGCTGTGCTTCCTTCCTGTCTGCCAAGAGGCCAAAGCAGATTTCCAAGGATGTCTGTGTGTTTTGGAGGCTTGGCGTACACTGGCATAAGCTCATCAGGTTTAAAAACCTGATGAGCTGGGGTTGCGTGCTGGTGTTTTCTTTTGGCAAAGATTCTATCACTCCAGTTCATGGCACTGAGGATAAACCGTAGCTCTCCCCATTTTCAGGCAGTAATATGGGCTCGGTAATAGGCAGGTATTGTGCTATGGGAGCATAAGGTGATGTTTCCTATTTAGTGGATGCTGGGGGTTTACCAGAAAGTGAGGGTGGCTCGGCCAAGGCATTTTTTGGCAGAAGACTAATAGAAAAATTTGGAGGAGTTTGGATTTGGGCAGTGGGAAGATGGGCCGACATCCTGGGGACTAGGCGGAAGCCTGTCTATGAGGCAGGCTGCGGCAGTAAGCCCTTGGGGTGTGGGCTGGAGCTACTTTGGGCAGATCTCACCCATATGAAGTCAGGTAGGGAGACAAGCGTAGGATGGGAAGGACAGAGAATCTGGGAGGGGGGTGCGCCAAAGCGCATTCACAGGTGCGTGGAACTGGTTCCGGAATGGGGAGGGAACTGCCCAGAGCAGGAAGATGTGGAGTATAAATCTGCCTTGAAATCTTTTGAGCCTACAATTAGAATTAATTGTAGGAACTGAGATAAGGCTAAAACCTCCAGTGAGGAGGACCACGGCCCCACCGAGGGAAGAAGAAGGAACGCAGTCACTGGGTACCTGTAGACCTGCTGGTGAGGGAGTCGCCATCCAAATACATCACTGTGTCAGGATTTTAAAGGCAGTTCTGGCGGATACAAACATTTGTTACTTCTGTTTCACACCTGAGAAATCTGAAGTAAACAAATAAAGTTTAGATTCAACATCTGGGCATGGAGCTCCCTCCAACACTGCTGTCTTTGCCGGGCTTCAATGTGATAACCTTAGAAAGTTGTGGTTCTAGCCCAGTGGCAGGAAGCGTGGGCCACAGAATGAGGATGTGTGTGTTTTTATCTTGTTGTGCCTCCACCCACCTCTTCTGCCCATGTAACTTTAGGTTACTTGGCCTCTGGGTGATGCATTAAAAGTAGGAATAATAATAATGATTTAATGAGGCATCATATACACAGGGTTTAGAACAGTGCCAGGTACATAAATGCCCAAGAAGCATGAACCATTGTGTTCATCTAGAAACAGTTCTTTAGGGAGGGTTTTAGGTGTTTATGGTCCTCAGGGTATCCCTGTCATGGGTGGATCCACAACAAAGTTAAATCTTGAGAGCAAGATTTTTAAATTGTATTATACCCATAGAATTAGTGAATTTTAGTGAGAGACTATCCCAGATTTAGAGCCAGAAATTTGAATATTAAGTCCATGCTGAACCACTTCCTGTGTGGCTTTGGGTGATTTTTCCCATGTCTCTGGCTCACCGTCCTTACCTGTGAAACTCTCCATCCTGGGGACAGCAGCCTGGAATACAGTGGCCTTAAGAATCACAGCAGACAGAGCAAGAGCTTTTTAAAATGAAAGGAGATGTTGTATATTTTTATTCCCTAAATATAAACCCGATAAAAGCAAGAAAACATGTCTACAGGACAAGCAAAGGAAACCATTCTATAATGTAAACCAGCTGCAGATAATCCAGCCTAGCTTTGCATGTTAATAACTTAGTAGAGTCTCCACATGTGATGTGACACACACATGTGCACGCAGTCAATTCCAGGGGCTCTTCTCCCCCGTCCTTCATGTTCTTTGTAAATCAGCCAGCTTGTGTTTGTTTCCTCTCCGCCCGTGCAGTGGACTCAGAGCCTACTGCCGTGAATCCTTGCTTCGATGGGAGCCACACGTGTGCTACAGCAGCCCGGTGCCATCCAGGAATGGGTGCGGACTACACCTGTGTGTGCGCGCCTGGCTACCAGGGAGATGGACGGAGTTGTGTGGGTAAGAGCCATGCTGTGCTTCTGTCACCTGCCCCTTGTTTTCACCTTGCCATCTCCCTCTTTATGTGTACAGATGAGACATAGCTGCCGTCTCTGTGATCTCCACTGATTAATACTTTTTAGCAACTATTAATATGAATGCAATGATATAAAAACTAAAAGATCATCAAGTTAGGTTGGAAAAGAGGGTTCAGGGTGGGTATTTTGGATTGAGGCTATAGAAAGAAAACATGTTTTGCAATTCTTAGGTATTTTAAGGTTTATAATTTTGACTTGTATTAAGTAGTTCTTAGATTTCCTAGCAGGCATGTTTTCAGGCTTTTTTAAAATTTCAGACATTTTGTTTCCTTCACCTGTTACATCTCAGACAGCAACTGGAAATTTCTTCATAGTATAAAAGATTGTTGGTGTACTTTTCTTATGAGTATCTATTATTTTTAAACATTGAAAGAATTCTTAAAATAGACATTCAAAAATTATCTCCCTGTGGCTTACACTGCAAACACCTGAAATGAATTTTTACTTCTGCTTATGCGCAATCTGTGTTCATTCCTGTTGCTTAGAAACCCTTCATCCTGACTCCTGTTGAGTCCGTCCACCATCAGTCTTGTGGAAGCGTCTTAGCAGTGGGAAGACTGAGTTTATGGACCTTGCCCTTGTGAGACCCTTGATTTCAACAGCACTCTTCTGTTCTCATTTCCCCTTAGATGTTAATGAATGTGCAACAGGCTACCATCGCTGTGGCCCCAACTCTGTGTGTATCAACCTCCCGGGAAGCTACAGGTGTGAATGCCGCAGTGGCTATGAGTTCGCAGATGACCGGCACACGTGCATCTGTGAGTACCAAACTTGCTTTGTTTTTGGATCACAATGGTGCCCAATCTCACGGTTTTAAATTCTGCTGTCCAGAAGCTCTGCACTGTGGTTTCCTTAAAAACATGTACAGTGGAATAACCCAAGCCTCTGGTTCAATTCAGCCCTGTTTACTGGAAATAAATAGACATAAATAGACATTTTTGGTGATGAGTTGTGAGAGGACGTTATCAGGTAAGATTCACAGCCAACAAGACTGTGTGTCTCTCTAGGGAACGTCCAGCTTTGGGTAGACCTTGTGTAGTGCTCAATTTAGAAGGAGGTTCTAGGTTTCTAATTCAGAGGTCTTGTCTTACATGAAGATCCAAAGAGCTTCATCCGTAAGGTACTTTTGCAAGTTTCTAAAACATGCTTTGGACCTGAAAACAGATCCAAAAGAGCTAGAATTCTAAGTTCATCTCACCAGTAGAGTTAGATAGTAATGGAGAAGTTACACACTTTAATCCAACGTGATGACAAAGTAGCAGCGATGTGGACACTGTGTGTGTGTGTGTGAGAGAGAGAATTGCACCATAGACTTACAAACTTTAGTCAAGGCCTACTTGGGTGACCGATTTTCATGCCTAGTACCTTAACTTCAAAACCCTATGTGCTTCACAAACCTTTGTGTTGTAGCAGCTATCCAGGAACATTGCTCCTTGAGATTCTGACCCTGGCCCTGTGAGCCCCAGTGTGCGTGTGCCCCATGTGGTGGGTGGTCTGGGGTGAGCTGGGAGGGGCAGGGCTCGCTCACTCACAGCGCTGAGCTCTTGCGCACCTCCCCCTTCTTTTTCCAGTGATCGCTCCTCCTCCCAACCCCTGTGAGGATGGCAGCCATACTTGTGCCCCTGCCGGGCAGGCCCGCTGCATTAACCATGGAGATGGCACGTTCAGCTGTGCCTGCCTGCCAGGCTACACTGGCAGCGGGTACCAGTGCTCTGGTGAGTATCTGCGGGCCAGCCTTGGGGTCCCTGGAGGCTGCTGGGTGCACAGCTCCATAGAGATGGGGGACCTCTCCCCTCCTTCCTTTGCCTCAGACACTTTTGGTGTTTCCCAAAGAGAAAACGACATCCCGAGAGTCAGGAAGGGAGGCCTGGGGTGACTTCCCTGGGACAAGATGGTTGTTGTCCTTGGAGGAGATACCCCCGTGTCCGTGGGCTTTAATCTTCTGCTCTTCGGAGCGAGTGCTCAGCTGGAGGGATTGACACATATAGTTGTTTCTCATTTTTTCCATCTCTTCCTAACTATCTGGTGAAAAGGAGTAGGAGGCATGTTACTGAGATCTGCTCTGAAATCACAGGAATCACAGAGCTCTTAGCACGTCAGCTCTGGGGGTCAGGTATATGGCAGCAGATGCAAACAACTTCAGGAAAGAATAAAAGCCAGTTGCTTGGGGTTCTGTTCTCCCAAATAGGCCCTTCTCTGTGCATTCCAAGCACTTTTTCAGCATTCTGTCATCCCCAGCACCCTGTTTTATCGTAACTTTATGCATTTCAATGTAATCACATAGACCGGATAGATTTAGAAGGTCTTTTTTTTTTTTGGTACTGTGAATCAAACTCAAAATCTTGCACTTGCCAGGCAGGTGCTGTGCTGCTAAGCTGTATCCCTGGCTCCAGAAAGTTCTTTGGATTTTTGGAGACAGGGTTTTGCCCTGCGGCTTACGCTGGCCTTGAACTCATTATGTAGCCCGGGCTGGCTCTGACCTCACTGTGATCCTTCTGCCTCAGCCTCCCAAGTGCTGGGATTATAGGCCTGCACCGCTAATAGTTTATGTAGCCTTACTCTATGATACCTGTATTAAGGTACTACTGATCTAGTTTTATGAAATTTATACTTAAAGAGTACAACAACCTCATAACAGGGGCAATTGATAGATATCATGGATATGTAAATTTTAAACAGCTAATCACAGTGAAAGACACTTTGCTAAGATGGGCTAAGTGTGTTTGAGGCGAGGAAGAATGTTTTACACATTGTGAGGGAGGTTGATGGCAGTGTGTCTTTTACTGTAATAAAGTTTTAAAGGTAAACATTCACTGTATATTTTATCACACTTGTGTTTTCTCGGACGAATTTAAATTGGAATGCTTCACCCAATAGTCTAGTTTAGTGACTTTGTAAAATACTGTCGATGTCTTAAAGATAGATTTCGGAGAGTAAGGTGTGTGTTGCAATAATAGCCTTTTCTATTTGGAAATTCTATTTGGAAAGCTTCTTCCCCCTTTGTTTCTCTTACTCTCTCTCTGTTTTCCTCATGGTCTCGCTCTTCCTCTGCCTCTCTCTCCTCTCGCCCCCACCCAGCTCGCCTGGGGAGGTGTGGGGGTCAGGAGGGCATACACAAGCCTGACAGTGGGAATAATGCTTTGTCGACCCACTCTTTGCGGTGGCTCCCCGTGAGGCACCTGGCAGGCAGGGCTCGCCCTGGGCGCGGAGATACTCCTGGCGCTGAGCGGGCGTCAGGCCCATGGGGCGGAGCCCTCAGCTGCCAGTCCTCAGTTTCTTGCCCTGTGGGCCTCTCCAGCCTGACAGCTTGATTAATGAAACCTGGTGAGACCAATTCTGCTGGAAGCTGGGAGTCTCCATTGCAAAGGTGACCTCTCACCCATGTCACTTGGTTGTATGTGTTACAACCAAGTTACTCAAAGGAAAGGGATTACACAAGACCCTTCCACGGAGTAGGGGTCCTGGGAGCTGCTGTGGAGCTTCCCCTCTCAGCCAGTCCCACGTGGTAGTCTTCTGAGTGGTCAGACTGTGCAGAAGTAGAGGACAAACTGTCATATTTCTAACACCTCTGCATAACTTCAGACAGTAGTCAGGACAGTAACCCAGAACAAGCTTGCCATGGGCTCCTGTGTAAGTGTGTGCTTATATTTAAAGGTGTTCTACAGTGTGTGCACCTCGTGACGGCCAGGGATCTTGGATGGAGGCTGTGTTTTGTGGGAAGTGTGCATGCCCGAATTGCATGCCCTTTTACTCCATCAAACTAACCATAGGAAGGGATGTGGGCTTTCCTCCAGCCATGGTTTGTTCAAAACTAGGCTCCCTGGAAAAGTTGCGCTTGGCTGTGGGTTCTCAGTCTGGACTAAGTCACTAGCAGAAGGCTTTTCTCCAAATGGAGTTAAATCTTCTCCAGCTTTCCTCCATCTGGAGTGATTTCGATGCCGTGTCGGTGTGAACTGGATGTGTCTCAAGCACATTTGTCCTCATGGATTGTGGTGACTTTGCTGCTGTGAGAGCAGATTGTCTCGAGTTGGAACCTTCCCAGGGAGCAGCACGCATGAGTGGTTTGCAGATGGCCTGTTACCCAGAGCTGTCGTCTCTCAGGACCAGTATGAATGGAGGTGCTGACATCATCCTTGGATTTTCTGTGCTCGCAATATAGATGTAGGGTGAGGCCTAGTAAAGGCAGTGTGGCCACAAGGGACTGAAAAGACATTTGTTATACTCACTGGCCCCAGAGGTCACCTACCAAAGGGCACAGTCTGCAGAATGTTTAGACACATAGCAGAGAGCAAGAGAGCAAAGACTTGGGCCAAAGCAGTGATTTTACCGGGGTCTCGGGTGGGATCAAGATTAATTGGCACCAGGAAACAACACTGGGCTTGGAAGCAAATAGGTGGTGGGTCCAGAGTTCAGTGATTGGAGTCCAGCTGGTTTCACTCAGAATTAAGGCCAAGACGGATGTTGAAGCAGAAAAGCCTGAGCTCAGAATGGAGGTTTTTAAAGCACATTTTTCAAACCAGTTTTGGGGGAGCTTAGTAGATGATAAAGTTGGGCCAGAACTGAACGCCTTTCACTGTCAGTGTGGTACAGTGGAGTGACCTTTTTCTGGCCATGCTTGTCTTGACTTTTGTCTTCTCTCAGCTCCTGAAGAGCTCTGACGGTACCTAAGGAGAGTGCCTGCCTTGCCGAGGGCTGAAAATCCTTGAAATGGGGTAGGGTTCTCCTCCTCTGGCTCCCCTCCAATCTCGTGGCGGGAGCACCCCCCGATAGCTGGCTCTGAGTGCAGAACCTGGGGCAGCTGGCTGAAGTCCAGTTTAGGGTGGAAGTGGGGGCTGAGATTCAGGGAACCTTCCTCTGCCCTGAGTTTTTGGGGCTCAGGGATTTCTACATGTGATGCCTTCAGTCTCTTTGAGGGTTTTCTTCGCACTGGGGAATAGTGCCTGGAGAGGAAGGCTGGTCTTCCAGGTCTGCTCAGAATTCTTTAGCTGTTGGTTTTAGTGACATCAGTAGCTTGGTCACTTTGGGGAATTCCCTCTCCCTTAGTTCAAAAATAACCATAGAAACTGCTCCTTGGGCTCTAGAAATAGGTCCTGTCTCAGGAACTCCTGCTTCCCGTGATTGCTTGGGGTTCCTGTTATTATTAGAAGTACTTCTAGCCTAGGTATGTCAATGACTTTATTTCCTGCACTGGGCTGGATGTTCATTTTTGCCACTTTGGTTTTCCCGCTAGCTTTACAGCCTCTTCCAGGCCGAAGGACCTGGATAGTCACCAGCTTTGCCCACCTGGGTGTTGGCACTGTCCTTTTGAAAAGACAGAGGGTGCCCACGAGGACCATGAAATGTGACACTATCAACTTGTTTCTGGATAACTGAGGAGCTAATTGAAACACCTTGTGTATTTCTAACCCTGCAGTTGAATTGGAACTACTTCCTGACTTAGTCCATGAGATGAGGGTGACCAGGAAGGCTAGCTGTTCCCCCAAGAAAGCCTCTCTGGATAGTCAGACTTGATGGCTTTGGCCACTGAAGATTTATTTTAGACTCAAAGGAACTGATACATATATATATATGGACTAAATTCCCCTCAGGTAGAGATTAAGCGGAATGCTGACTTGCCAATTACAATCCAAGAGTTCCTTCTCTAGTGAAGGGAATGCCTATCTGTAATGTTACACGTGTCCACACACAGGAGGGTGGCCAGAGCAAGATGGCGGGATAACTGCAGAAGAGAGCATGTCCGGTTCTGGAGAGGCTGACTGAGGAATGCTCCCGTTGCCAGCCCATTCACATCAATTCCTGGGCTGGAATCTCCAGCTTCCCATGCTGATCTGTCTTTGCCGTGAGCTGTACTAAGGAGAAATAGTTCACTCTCAGTCATGACAGTCATCCCGTCAGTCTCTAGTGACACATTCTTCAGAAGCTTCTAAGCCAGGCATCATGGTGCACACCTGTGATCCCAGCACTCTGGGAGCCTGAGGCAGGAAAAGCTCAAGTTCGAACCCAGCCTGGGCAACTCATTGACCTTAGTGAGACTCAGTCTCAAAATAAAATATAAAAAGGGCTGAGGGTGTAAATCAGTGTGAAGTCACTGGGTTCAATCATTAATTCCAAAAAAAAAAAAAAAGGAATGTGAGTAATGCTGTGTTTTACTTTTTAATCAACGTAGATCAGATCTGAACCCTTTGTTTATCCTCCTTTTACTCTGGAAGTCTTGCTGCCCTGAGGTGGGCTCCTCTCCTCCACCCGCACTTGTGTTAACAAATCCCCTCAGTTTCTTGTCTTTGGGAGGGGCGTGCTTGAGATGCGTGACCTGCTATTGTCAGCCCGTGCTGACTTTGGTAACTAAAATCAAAAGGGGTATGAATTGGCTTTCGTTGGAAGTGTAAAGATGTACCTGAGAAATAAGATTATGAACATTGTCAAAATAGCGTGTAGAGCCCCGAGGGCTGAAATGTTTCTATTGATGTGTGCCTGGCAGATTCAGGCTTTCCTTGTTTGTGTGTTACCTCAGAGGTGCAGGTACCATTTTTTTTTTCTCTTTTTCATCTTTTAAAAGTGAAAAATAAAATTTCTAGTTAAGGGCGGTTCCCATCAGGCAAGGCCAGATGTGCTTCTAACTCAGTTGAAAAAAATCTTTGGAGCCTCAGCTGGCTCCTCCACATCCCTACATGGATGTTATAGGAAGATGGTGTCAGCCATGGAAAGGGAAAGAAACTATTGTTACCTATATTTATCTTAATTGTAACATTACCAAAAGGAAATTAATGATTTATAGTGCAAAGGTTTGTTTAAAGGTAATAACTTCCAGGAATTCACTGCAGATGAAAGATGCCCTAGAAATATACAGCAGGATATTTTTATATGTGAGTGGCTACATGTTTGATTTGCACATTGAACATACTTGGTTTTCTTTTGAGGCAGGGTCTCGCTATGCAGTGCAGACTGGTCTTGAACTCACTGTGTAGCCCAGGCTGGCCTCAAACTCTTGGTGATCCTCCTGCCTCAGCCTCCCTAGTCCTGGGATTATAGGAATGTGCCACCATGCCCGGCTTACTCTGAGTGTTTTTAGTCTCGCGTGTTAACTCATGTATACCTTGGCCTTTTGTTCTCTTCTAAATTTACTTTTGTGTTGACATTTTTCTGCTCATGCCTCTTGTCGATCCACATGCACTGAGCCATGTGATCACACAGGTGGTGGACAGGGAAGTCACGTCTTCCTTCCTTTCCTCTGTTCTTGCCCCCTGCAGATGTTGATGAATGTTCAGAAAACAGATGTCATCCAGCAGCTACCTGCTACAATACCCCTGGCTCCTTCTCCTGCCTTTGCCAACCCGGGTATCGTGGAGACGGCTTTCAGTGCACATACGGTAAGGTTTGTGGGGCCACAACAGGCACTCACAGCTCTGGCCCCTTCAGTGGTATTGTCCTCTGATCTTCAGCCCACACTGGGGTTAGCCTGGTTGGGGCCTCTGTGGGTAGAGTTTTCAGGCCCCCAGTTACCCACTGCTGTCTGCTTTACCCGTAACTAGTTATTCGCACCCACACAGGCATTGGGTAGGTGCCGGCCCTTATTCTTCCCAGTGGCAGCTCTGGTTCACTGTCACCGTGATGAGTGTGATCAGGATGCAGTAACTCGTGGAGCTTATTGAATAGCAGCCATTGGCACTAGTGAGTCAGAAGTACCCTGAGGATGGCTCTTAGGGAGCTAGGCCAGCACTATGCAGTGTGATGGCCACTGGCCTGGGGCTTCTCAGGCTTAAGCTTTGTTTCTCAGGGGCTGGATGGAGTCTGACTTGTCCTCTCCAAAGTCTCTGGGCATCTTTGTGTGGATGCCATGGACTGCTCCACTGTGCTAATGCTGGACAGTGCTTTGGGCCCATAAGGACAGGGCTACTTCACACGTGAACAGTGTGATTGGAGAATATGGTGGGTATTTAAATTTTTGAAAACTTATCACAGTAAAAGACACTGATCCCTCCTCAAAATACTAGCCCTGCTGTGAACACACTTCTCCCATCGTTCTTCCCACTTTCTGTAGCAGTTCTGGAGTTCTCCTTCATGAGTGTTTTTAGTTGCATTGTCCCGGCTGCCTCGGGGTCCTGAATTGATTCAAAATATCTACCTTTTGTGGTCATTTTGACTTTTGCAGAGAGCCAGAGGCTTCCTAGTACCGGACCCAGTGGATAAGGCGGGTGAGGACGTACCATAATGTTTTTACGAACCTGCCTTTCCATTGGACGGCGCTTGGCTACAGCAGTCACCATGCTTTTCTTTTTAATCACACCTAATAAAGACACTCACAAAAGAGGACTTCCAGACCTGCTTCAGAAAGCAGCGAGAATGATGGGAGAAGTGTTTGAAGTGAGGAGGGCTTTTTTGAAGGGTATTAATGGCACTGTGTCTCTTACTGTAGTAAAATTTTTATTTTTTAATTTTTTTGAGACAGGGTCTCACCATGTAATTCAGGCTGGCCTTGAACCAACTATATAGCTTAGGCTAGTCTCAAACTCACAGCAATCCTCCTGTCTCAGCCTCCCAAGTACTGGGATTACAGGCATGCACTACCATGTCCGGCTGTAACAAAATTTTAAAATCTAAACATTCATTATATATTTTGATTACCCTTGTACAGGCACCAGATACTTACAGGGTAAAGAAACTGCGCACCCAAAATCTGAAGGTCTGAAGAGGCAGAATGGCACTGATGTGGGGTAGATGATAAGCCCTCCCAGGCCACACAGATGCAGGGCTGGCTCTTACCGTCCTTAATGATCTATGTTCTCCAAGGAGCACTTGGATGAGCTGTGCACAGCTGTGTGTGTGTTTCTATTATGGGGACATACGGATGTGCACACAGCAGGGGTCTCTGTTACGCAGTGAACTCCAGCCCCTGACACCCTTGTTGAATTCCCGACCTGGGACTGTGATTAAGTATCTTGTCAGGCTGAGGCCACTGTGAAAGATCTCAGAGAGTGGAGGGCCTCGCCACACTAGCATCTTGTCTAGGAGGAAAGCTGCCCTGCAACTGACGCTCTTCCTGCTTCTCTGAGTTACAGGAAGCAGTCTGAAGGCTGTGTTAGTATGGATGAGAAAATCACCGAACTTTCTGTGGGTGGACCCAGGTAGTTTTCTCCAACCCTGAGCCCAGCTTGTGCTGGCCTCCCCAGCCCGGCGGTGGGGGAATCCCTCATGCCTCTGCTGCCTTTGTAACAGGCACAGGAATCTGCCTGATGCTTCCACAAGGTTGAAGATGAGTATTTGCCATCACCTGAGCTTGTCCCATTGGGTGGGGCATGGTTAGCAGGTGCTCCTTGCTGAATTGTTTAGAGATGCAGAAAATGTTTTAATTCTTATTATTATAGAAGCACTCTGTGATGAAGGATTGGTTTGATACTGTTTAAGCCAAACTGATTCCTCTACCTGTAAGCTTGTATTCCAAAGTCCATTTTTACTACAAAGATTCCAGGAATATCATACTATTCTTGGCTTTTAATGGATTATAAAAGTAAACAGATCTCAAGAGTTAACAGTAATTTTTATTTATTTATTTATTTATTTATTTATCTTTTTGAGACAAGGTCTCACCATGCAGTTCAGGCTGGTCTTGAACTCACTTTGTAGCCCAGGCTGGCCTTGAACTTGATTCTCCTGTCTTAGCCTCTCAAGTCCTGGGATTATAGGCATGTACCATTATGCCCTGCAAGAATTATGGATAATTTTGGCTCTTTAACAATCTTAATTGTTATGGCCAGGACTTCAGTGGTTCTAAGATTTATATAGATTAAAAATTGGTCATGGCCTTGATCCACAGTGACACTGTTAGTCCCCTCCTGTATCAAGTTTTAGAAAAAAAATTCTGCAAGTAAAAAATAAAAGTGCATAGAAGTTCCTTTGATTTATGGCTTCACTTTGAAAAATCTAGGTTCTACTATATCTGGGATTTGAAAAAATCAGAGAGTTTGAAGGTACTGTAGGAGAATGGTTCAGAATTCTGTGTACTTGGTTAAGGAAAGCATGTGTTAAAGACAGTGATGTGAGCTTAAGGCTGAAATCAGGACACATTCTTCTGTGCAGACTTTCTCATGGCCAGACTTCTCCCTTGGTACTGGTTTGGTTTTGGCTGTAGGTTCTGATTAGTTTCATCTGCATAATGGGGTCGACTTGAGGGGGGTGAAGACACTCTGTGCCCAAGATTTCAGAATATTTAAGGCCCTGCCAAGGAGAAGCAGAAGAGAAATAAACTCATGGCTGGACTGAAAAGTAGCTTCAAATGGCAAGGAATGAGAGAGATGCCCATGTGCAAGTATCTGAGATCTGTTTCCCAGCTATGGACTGGTCTTGCATTCCAGACCAAGAGATGGGCCTTGTTGGGTGGTACCTGAGACCAAGCATGGATCTTCAGAATTGAGTGTGGATGGGGACAGTGTTGGGCGCTTCCCCAGGGTGTCCCACCTTGAAGGGGTCAGCAAGTGGTAGAGGGAGTAGCATTTCCCGCGCCTGATTCCTCGAGCCACACGTGGGTAAGGAGGTCAGAGTCCTATCTCCAGAGGTCACGAAGAGAACCTTGCTTCCGGTGGTTCAGGAGCTGCAACTACAGACCAAAGGGCGCCTACTTGCTCCAGACCTCCAGAGTCTGACAGTGGGGCTGGCTGGGTTTGAGCCTGGAGGATTGTGATTCTCCGTTCTCCTGCCTTCCCATGGAGCCATTCAGGCTGCAACTGCCTTGTAATGTCTTTGTTCTTTGCCGTCATGGGGGGGTTTTGAGGCAGGGAGTGTCATGAAGTGCCCTTGTGTTTGAAATGGACCAGGCTGGCTGCTGGGTGAGTTTATAGGGGTCTAGGGGGAAGGAGAAAGGGCCCAGGAGAGGACAGCCAGGAGGAGGCCCCAGTGTCATTGAGTGAAGGGCCTGCAGCCAGGAAGTAGGAAGGACTAAAGTTATCCCGAATGCATTTTGAAGGTAGAAGTGACAAGATTTTATGACATATCCCCTCTGGAGAACAAGAGAAAGGAGTCAAGGATGATTGTGTGTGAGCAATAACAAATCAGAGGTGCTACTTACTGCTACTGGGTGGATGGGGAACGTGGTTTTGTTTGTGTTGCTCTGAGATTACTATGATATACCCTAAAATGGTAGCTCAAGGAGACTCTTGGCTGTGTGTTTCTACAGATCCTAGGCTTCTAGCTGCAGGAAGTAAAAAGCAGAAGCTCTTCCTCTCATTTAAGTGAATCCTATCATCAGTGAATGAGTTGTTTCAACATCCAGCAGTAGAGTTTTTCCAACAGAACCACTGTGCTTTGGCCAGAGCCTCGATGGCCCTGTGGCAGGTGTCTGGGAGGGAGCCCTCTGCAACAGAAGCCATACCATGAGCAAGGAGGCCGGAAGGGAGGACGCTGGAGAAAAGAGGGGACAGGCTGCAGAAAAGGGCCTCACCCAGCTTTGAGGCAGGCTCTGGGTAGGGAGACCAAAGGACTTTGAGAAGCTGAGCTGTTGAGGCTTGGCTTTAAGCTGCTGCCTGGCTTTCAGCAATGCTAAGATAAACACGAGCCAGGCTCAAGATGGTTTTCTCAATGACAGGTCTCAGAGACTGACACAAGTGTGAAAGAACAGTTGACTTTGAAGTATCACACAGGCCACTGAGTCCCCCAGAGAGTCTGCACAATGCTCTGTCAGCAGAGGTGCCCAGGGTGCAGGTGGGCTGTCCCATGGGCCCTGCAGGCCTTGGTGAGATTGTCCATTTCCCCAGGCTGAGTGAGTGCTGGACTGTAGATCTTGCTTCCTCTTCCTTCTAGATGTGGCCCAACTTTGCTGGTGGATCCGCTTAGTGTGGGGAGACTGGAGTTCTGGTTCCCACAGAGACCTGCTTGGAGCACAGTTGCTTCCCTGGCCTACCACCCGGGGGCTGGGCTGAGGCCTCATTCCTGGCCAGGAGGCGCAGGGAGGCCTGGAGGTCAGGTGTGGGCCCCGTCAGCTACATTCTGTCCTTGGCTGGCAATCAAAGGCTTTGTTTCCTCATCTGCTCAGAGCCCACCCAGAGGCCCCGGACCGTCTGTGAGCGCTGGAAGGAAAGCTTGCTGGAGCACTACGGCGGCGCGCCTAGGGATGACCAGTATGTGCCCCAGTGCGACGACCTGGGCCATTTCCTGCCCTTGCAGTGCCACGGGAAGAGCGACTTCTGCTGGTGCGTGGACAAGGACGGCAGAGAGGTGCAGGGCACGCGCTCGCAGCCTGGCATCACACCTGCATGTAAGCGTCACGGACCCCAGGTTCCCCTCAGACACCCACGTGTCTCTGTAGTGACGCTGCCCATGGCAGGTGGCAGGTGCCGGCAGGGATCGGAGGGGTCGCCATGTCTGATGAAAGAAGTCACTTCATCCGTATGCCCTGTGGATTTGTCCTCCTGTTCCCCCCGCAGGCCCACCTTGGAGTTCATGTTGGTTTTATCATTAGCAGTTGCTGTACTGCAAACAGCTGGGACTCATTTCAACCTTCGTTTCCTCCCCGTCCCCAAGCTGGGTTGAGAGGGGATGGTGTCACCCGGGGGCCCCAAAGAAGTTTTATCCCTTCAAAAAAAACCAAAAAGCCTTTCTTTTCTTTGTTCTGAGGGCAACGTTTTGTTTTTCCTCCCTAGTAGTTGGCAGTGATTTACATAATTGATTCTTGAAAAAAAACCTCTAGAAATTAGGATTCCTTTTGAAGAACATCTGGAGCACATCTGGTCAGGGTGAAGAACTTGATATATTTGGAGGCTCTGGTATGTGAGAAAGTGACTTGTCGTCCTCTCCACACCCGCCCTTGTTTCTCCTCCCCTCCCCTGCACCCTACTTTCCCCCGGGCAGGTATACCCACCGTCGCTCCACCCACCGTCCACCCCACGCCAAGGCCTGATGTGACCCCTCCACCTGTGGGCACCTTCCTGCTGTATGCCCAGGGCCAGCAGATCGGCCACTTGCCCCTCAATGGCACCAGACTTCAGAAGGATGCGGCCAAGACCCTGCTGTCTCTGCATGTAAAGTGTGGTTCAGGGGGTGGGGCTTGCAGGCTTCTCAAAAAGCACGTTGAGGCCCAGGGCAAAGGACTTTCCTACATGGGCCTGGCTTTCTTTTAGAGAGTGACATCTGATGGACCACGGCCACTCTTCTGAGGGCTCATGGGATTTCAGAGTGGTTATGCTTTGGAAGGCTGTGTGGTGATCCTGGAGAAAACTGGCAGAATCTTTACCCAAGTTCCCAGGGTTCTTGCCATGTGAGACATCTCCAAGGTCCTGGAAGCCCAAAGGACAGGAGGTGGCAGTTACAGAGTATGGTTTCTGGTGTCAGTGAGAGCCCCGAGTGGAAAGCAGACCTCCGCAGCCTCGCTGTCCCCCCTCCCTTTTTGGCTGTGTCACTTTGGCTGGCCCTTCGATTCCTTTGCACTGAAGACTTGGGGAGGGTGATACCGGGAAGGAGGGACTGAAGCTTTCCCCAGGGGTGTTTGCTGCTTCCTGAACTGGCAGCCTCTCTGTCACAATTCAGAGAGGGATTCCTTCTGTAAAATGGGGTAGAGAGAAAGGGTTCCCCCAGAAAGACATTTACAAATACAGTTGGAATTTGCCTATTTCTAAGCTTCATGCTCAGGATATTTGCTCATCTGTGAGAAAAAGAGCACAGCGCCTGTGCTGATATTTACTTGTTAATGAGCCACATATTTGGTTCCCGAAAAGCTTAACAGCAGCCAGTATTCAGTAAAGGATGTATTTTCTTCTCTCTTAAGATTAGAGGGATTTTCCCTCTCAGCAAACGCAAGCATGTTTTGTAGAAGTTTCTTGGAGACAGAAACTGCCATGCTGCGTCACCTCATGCTGGCCACCTTTCATTCTAGCTACACGAGATGGCTCCAAGGCAGCCCTGAAGTGTCCCTGAGGTGGGCAGAGTCTGGGGTGGCTGTGGCGGTGGAACAGGGAGAAACAAGACATAGGTTATAAGCACATTGTAGGGAAATTTACTCACACTGGAAATTTCTTTGTAAGAAACTCTGAAAGCATTATATAGGTTTATGGATATCATGGTTCTCTGGGTTAATGCGGGCCCGTATGAATGTGTTTTCTTTCTTTCTTTTCAATATCGAGAATCAAACTCATGATTTTGCACTTGCCAGGCAGGCGATTATGCTGCTGAGCTACATCACCTGCCCCTTGAATGTGTACCCTTACATGGAACAAATGATTTGCTAATTTTCAAGTAAAAGTATCACTGATCTTAGGTTCCCCACCCTGTACAAACTGCCTGCTCTTGCACAGCCTTCGTAATCTGCTGCGCTGACTGCTCTCTCAGTGGCCTGAGTCAGGCCAAGCCCCTGGAGGCTCTGTTGGCCAAAGTGGGAGCTGATACAACCTCAGGGCCTGTCGGATGGCCTCTGGATGTCCGCTTTGCACATCTGCTGGGTCCCTCAGAGCAGGAGTCTAGGTTTGTACCCAAACAGAGCAAGTCCTCTGTGGAGTTGAGGGAAAGCGTCTGCAGCGTCTGCATTATGATCAAAGGTGATCATTACTTGGCAATAGGGAGGGAGGGGAGACCTTGTGAGCCGAGGTTGGGTGGCTGCAATTTCCCAGTTCTCTACTGCATCAAATTATAGATATTTTTATACAGAGTACAACAGAAGACTTACTTTGTCTACAGTAAGTGGGAGCATGGGTAATTATACCTCAAGTGGGGCAGAGATCTCAGTCTGTTCACAGAGCAAGAGAAAAATGTTGAGAAATTTTAGACAGGCTCTTTCAAAAATTACCAATAACACTTGAAAGGATTTAGCTTTCGTTGAGATAGTCAGGTCTTATTTTGCTGAACCTATGTCTTCTAATCACTGAAGGGGCTGACTTTTTTTCCCCATCAAATTACTGCTTTTACTACCACTGGCAGTAGCTCTCATTTAATGGCCTTGCTGTATACTAACTGACACTTTTTACGCCTTTACGGTATTAACTTTTGTAGCAGCAGAACTGAGGCTGCTACCGGCCTCATTTTGCAGATTGAGGACACAGAGGCACAAAGAGGTTAAGTACCAGTGTCATAGAGCAAGTGGCCCACCCAGCTTTGACTCCAGGGAGGCCTCTGCTGCCTACATAGCTAACCACTCTGTCTGCTGCCTACAAAACTCAGTGCAGGTTGCTGACTGCAACTATGCATGGACATGAACTTGAGGGAGATTCAAGAAAACCCCAGTTCTGATTTTATGATGTGGTCTGTGAAGGGCTCCATAGTTGTGGGAATTGACTATGACTGCCGGGAAAGGATGGTGTACTGGACGGATGTCGCTGGACGAACCATCAGCCGTGCCAGCCTGGAGCCAGGAGCAGAGCCTGAGACTATCATTACCTCAGGTGAGTGGCTTCACTCAGCAGCACACGCTTTCATTATTTCACTAAGTCGCTTGACTGTTTGATACTGATGTCTTCCCTGTTTTCATCTAACAGGGAAGGGTAAGTTTTCTGCAAGTCGTTTTGTATTGAGCTGCACAAGGTTGGCCCCTCTGTGAACAAACACGTTCACACGTAAAGAATGTAGAGGTGACTCGGAGACAGTAAGAGTTCAGGGTGTGGGATAGCGGCAGGTCATGCTGCCTGCCCAGCACCATGGACGCTTGGCGCCACCCGTGTAGTGGGTCTGTAAGTGCAGAGCTAGCGGCGGTAACACAAGTGACAAAAGCGTGGCTTTCTCTATTCACCTGGTTCTGGGGACTTAGAGGCACTCTGGCTCCCTTTTTTTTGAAGCTGCTCAAACACCGCAGATCTCTGCTTGAGTTCTTCACCCTTCCCACCCTGTGCTTGCTCCAACCCCACCTTTGTTGCCATTTCAGGTCTGATAAGCCCAGAAGGACTTGCTATCGACCACTTCCGGAGGACCATGTACTGGACAGACAGCGGCCTGGATAAGATAGAGAGGGCCAGGCTGGACGGCTCCGAGCGCAAGGTCCTCTTCCACACGGACCTAGTGAATCCCCGCGCCATCGCCGTGGATCCGACCCGAGGGTCAGCTGGGCTTCCCTCGTCCGTTCTCTTCCCCATAGACCCCGACTTCAAGCGCATGACGTTAAATGCGATGGGATGGGGGGGAATGAGAGTAGAAGTTCCAGCGCACTGGCTGAGCAAATGTGGAGTGAGGCCCTGGTGGGGCCAGGCGCGCTTCCAGGCGGAGACAGGGTGTGCTCTTTCGTGGAGTTTGCCTTCTGTAAGGAGAAGGGAGAACAGTGAACTGAGAGTTCTGCTCGGATTCCTCCTCTGCTGTGCCGTGCAGAGTTCAGGAAGAGATAAGAGGGCGGGGGCTGCCTGGATCAGAGGACCGGGAAGGACCTCGGGGGATGCACTGGCAGGGGCAGTGGGTCTGCAGCACGTTAGAAACCGTACCGCTCATGCCACAGCAGCGTCTCCCTCTGCCGTACTTGGGGGTGAGCCATCAAAGCTCAGATATGGGGCACTTTATTCTTTTGGCCTGGTTTTCGCTTTAGTGAAAGTCAAGATAAAATGAAAATCTGAATTGGTCAGTGCAATGGGATAGATTTTCATATTTGAAAAGCTCTTGCCATATTTAAGTAGAACTTCTACCCAGCGCAATTCCAGAGAAGCCCTTCAAATCAGTAACAAATACCTTAAGCAAAGTGGTTTTTGACTTACAAATAGCAAGTACAGAGCCTCCGAGTGGTCCGCTTAGGGGGCCTGTTAGTAATAGTTAACACTGAAGGACTAATATAACACATGTAACTACATCTTCCACCACTGCTCAAGGGCTTAGTTGTTAAATCTTCCTGTGTATTTCTCTGCCTATAAATCTTCCTTTCTTCCTTAAACAATCCATGAGTAGTTTGTACCATATGATTTGGGTCTGAGCGTGTTCAAGCCTGTTTTCAGTATCTCAGATCATCCCCAGTGCTGTATGGATCGAATTGGGCAGAACTACAGAGCTACCTCATGAGCGTTTCTTCTCACCCTTCTCTGGTTTTCTCTGTAGTTCAGCTGACACATACTGAGCGTCCATTGCTTGTATAAAACACTGTCATAAAAAGTGCTTTCAACGTCTATCTGCTCAAACTGTGAACTTATGTCCTTAATGCATTTCCAATTAATGAGACCGTGTACTGTAGGTGTTAATAGAATATTTTGCACTTATTAACAAGGCATTTAAAACGTAAAGTACTCACTCAGGGGCCACCCAGGGGCCAGGGAGATTCTCCTTTAGCAGAAGCCGCACTGTGTAATTCCTAGAAGTTTCCCTCTCAAATCTCTGGCCCAAGTTCCATGGTTTCTAAAGCCACTTCCACACCAACAACTTTAAGTTAAGCCCAAGATCCAGTTCAAGATTTCAACAAATTTAAGGCTGTCTGTACAGTTGAGTCAGAGGTGTTTCAGAGGTGAGGATCTTGCTAGGGCTTTAAAATGATGGCTTCTTCCACAGTTAGAAGTATCAGAAAACCTTGTGCTGCAGGTAAAAATAGAACATGGCTATGTATGAGTTATCTACTGCTGTGTAACACATTGCCCCAAATCTTGGTGGCATAAGAGGACAAACATTACCTCTCTTTCTGAAAGTCAGCTGTCTGATGTGGCTTACTCATAAGGATGAGCTTTCTCACAAGGATGCAGCTAAGGTACTGGCCAAGCAGGGTGACCTCAAAGCTCAGCGGGGGCAGGCCCACTTCTAAGTGCACTGCGTGTGCTGCTGCAGGCCTTCTATCCTGACTGGCTGTGGATTCCTGGGCAGATGAGTACCTTTGTCTCTGTAGGCTAGCTTGCAGCATGGCATCAAGCTTCTCTCAGTGGGAGCAGGAGAGAGAACGGGAGCCAGTGAGCCCTAATGTTGGAAGTGATGTCCCATTGCTGATGTCACATCCCACTCACTAGAAGCAAGATACTAAATCTAGCCAAAGCTCAAGGGCCTTACTTAAGGCTAAGCATACCTGGAGAGGGAACCAATGGTGCAGCTACCATGGATGCACGGCTTTTTACGGGGGCAGGGCTGCTAGGGATTGAACCCAGGGCTTCCCATGTGTTAGCCAAGTGCTCTACCATGGAGCTAGCTTCCCCACCGCCTGCTCAGCAAGCTGTTCTTTTACAATCTAGATTCTTAAAAATTTACCTACAGCAACTTGTACTGGACCGACTGGAACAGAGAAGCTCCTAAAATTGAAACATCTTCTTTAGATGGAGAAGACAGAAGAATTTTGGTCAATAAAGACATTGGACTACCCAATGGGTTAACCTTTGACCCCTTCTCCAAACTACTGTGCTGGGCAGATGCAGGTAACACTGATGAAATGCATCACAATGGGTTTGAAGACATTACCACAAAACCAAATTCTACCCTCTAAGTCTTGATTTAAGTTTATATCAATACATCAAATTGATTTGATCTACAAAGTCAGAAAGAGCAATTTTGTAATCATTCTTACAAGCTTTGGAAGTAGAGTAAGGGGAGACTGAATTAGGCACTATGTCTGTGCTGCTCACCTGCCCCAACACAAGCACTTGGCATACTTGCATTTAAAGTATTAGCCACTGTTGAATTTATAGACCTAGATAGATAGTGGGCTATTTTGTCTTTTGGGCCAGTATCATAAACACTCCTTACTTATAGTTGGTATGTTGGTGTGGACATTCTTTGAAAAGCGATGTCAGAATACCTTAAAATACATTCAACACCCAGGTTTAATTGTCGTATGCTTTTCACTGGAATACACAAGTATCTCGGCTCACAAACACTTGTGTTTGCGAACAATTTGGTGTGAAACGTTGTTACGGTTTGCAAACTCTGCATCAGGTGATAAACATGATAGGGGCCATCTTATCCAGAATCTTCAGAATGAAGTTTGTGAACTGAGGTACCTCTGTAAGTGAGTGCTGCTGAGCCAGAGATTAGTACTAGAACTGGACATTATAGCTGCTTATTTGTGTGGCAGCAATGGCCATGACACGTCCTGTTTGTTTCTGCCTGTTTCTCTGGATAGTCTCCCATGAGCATTTCTGGCACAGCACCAGGGTTTTGTTTGCGCCAAGGGTCTCACTTCCCCTCTGTTTTAAAAGGAACGAAGAAACTGGAATGTACACTACCTGATGGAACTGGACGGCGCACCATCCAAAATAACCTCAATTACCCCTTCAGCATCGTCAGCTATGCAGATCACTTCTACCACACGGACTGGAGGAGGTGAGTCGAGCGAACCCGGCTCGAGGGCACGCTGCTGGGTCCGCAAAGCCAACTTACTTGTGCTCAGCCGAGCTGTTTCATTATCTCATCAGTAAGGACTTACTACTTTGAAATCACGTATATACTGTATTTGACCCGGAAATGTATTAGTGTTGCTCTCAGTGTGGCACCAGGATTTAATACTGAACCGTAAGAGTTCTGTGAGTTTCTAGTGGGTACATTTAAGGGGGCCCTGGAACTTGCAAAGCCTACAAGTTCCCAAGTGATTCTGGTCATGCGACTGCCTTGAAAGTACAAATACTTTCCGTGAATCCAAACTCTTGGCTAAACTGATTTTAAAAATGTACTCTAGAAGGTTGGCAGAGATTTTTCTCTATTGAAACTTTTTACTAGGTATGAAAGTCTATACCTTCTATTTAGTAGTGACTCACTTTCCATGAATTCTCTCTTGCTGTGTTACCAGGGATGGTGTTCTATCAGTAAATAAAGACAGTGGCCAGTTTACTGACGAGTATCTCCCCGAGCAGCGGTCTCACCTCTACGGGATAACTGCAGTCTATCCCTACTGCCCACCAGGTAAACAGACACCTCCAAGACTTGCCTTTGGGTTACCTTATCAGGGTATAGAGGAGCTCTGTAGTAACTCATTACTCCTGCTGACAACGCTACCACTGTCCTCTTCACCTCTGAGCTTAATACACACAAAATAAAAAAGGCTTGTCCCAACTCGGTTACAGAATATTCACCGATTGCCCTTCTCCCCCACAGGAAGAAAATGAATTCCGTAATGTAAAGGAGGACCTGATGTTTACAACCAGAATCTTAACCCTACAGAACATTTACTGCAAAGAAAGTGAAAAAGAAATTGGTCATTAGAAGTTCCTAGACATACAAGATATGAACATTTTTAGTGCAAAAAGACTATATTTTGTGAAAGTTTATACCTCAATCTTTACTACTGTATTTTTAAAAACGAAAGTTGTTAATGGAAATTCTTTAAAAAGGTCATTTTAAGAGTTGCTTATCTTGTGAACAGATAAAAGGCCAAATTCATTCAAGTAAGAATCAATTAAGAACTTAAGAACCTGAATCTAATTTTTCCTATGGATTTTTTCTGGCCAAGGAATGAAAACACGTCAATGTTGATGTAGTTAGAGAAGGTTATGTAGAACTGATGGGAAAGAACCGCCACACAGTTTCCCACCAGAAGTTCTAAGATTTCTTACCTCTGCATCAGTGCATTTCTATTTATATTACAAGGTGCTAGAATGATTCAATTTGTAGTTTCTGATCCCATAAGTGCCTCTACAGAAGTAGCCACAGAAACTATTACATTTATAAATACCAAAGAGTAGCCATTCTCAAATTTTCTAGATAACTCCAATAAAGTATTTTAAATTTTTCTATGACTTAAAGGTTTAAATTGTCTCTGTGAACAAAGCTGGGGACTGGTACATACCTTTACCATGGAGGAAGCACAAACTACAAATAGGTAACAATACATTGTTAAAAAAAAAAAAACCCAAATTCCACTTTCTTAAACTTTATTAAAGAAAAAAAGTAACCGTGGTGGTAAATTTCTAGAACACAGTCAGTTTTCTGGGATTCCTCCCTCCAAAGTGAGACTGATTTCCAAATACATGCCAGAGTGTATAGTTCCCAACTGTACTAAGTAGGTAAGAGGCTGAAGTCTAAAGTGTTCATCTTCCAACTTTCCCCAGTCTGTGGTCTGTCTTTGGATCAGCAATAATTGCCTGAACAGCTACTATGGCTTCATTAATTTTTGTCTGTAGCTCTCTGAGCTCTTCTATATGCAGCAATCGCAGAATTTGAGCGGCTTCATTAAGAACTGCATCTGTTTGGTAAGAAAAGAACACATGATTTCAGTATTTTACTTTATTTCTGACATCTTTTTAAATACAAATAGTCTGAATTAAAACAAAATCACTTACCTCCTGTGTCAAAACCAAGAATATGTTTGTCTAAAGCAACAGGCAAACCCTTTAAAAAAAATAGAAAGGCAAGATGGGATTATGGTTAATATCATTCTTTTGCATCTGAAACTGAAAAATGACTAGCTAGTTTAATTCTTAGGAGCAGTGAGTAGGCAGGGATCTAAGAATTTGTTGTTTAAAACAAATTCTGACTTGTGGTAAGCAAGTGTTCCCCCATTAAAACCAGTTAGGAGGGGCCAGGGGTACAGCTCAGCAGCACAGTGCCTGCCTGGCAAGCGCAAGGTCCTGAGTGCGAGTCTTGGTACCAAAATCATCATCACCACAAACCAGTCAGGAAAGAACAGCCTTTACATGTACTGGAAACTCCAGGCCCGGTCCGACCCTTTAGATCAGGCTCACAACATAAACCTTTACAGCAGCAGTGTTTGGTCACTTACTGCCATGAAAGAAGGGTTGAGGAGGGCTGTCACTGTCCCATCTAGCTCAGTAGACAAAAGTGTAGGGCAGATGAGATAGCACCACTTTTAATATTACTCTCAAGAAAATTTATCTCTGAAAACTTGTCTTTTTTAAAAATGACACAAACCTAATATATAATACTTTTTGCCCAGCTAACACATGTACCAGATTACATGTAATTTAACTTTCAATAGTTCATTTGGAGGTTACTTTGCAAAGTCTAGGAAATGAGAAAAACAAAGCCATTTATTCACCTACCCAGTCAGCATAGGTGATGACTACCAACTGTAAAGACTCCACAGTAACTGTCCAAACTTGAGCACAGGCGGTCTGGACTTCCTGATTACACTATCTGAAATCATTACCAGCCCCACAGACACACACACCCTATGCTTTCAGTGTTACAAGCTGTCCCTATGCAGACACTTTAGTCACTGCTAACTTCTCACCTAATCTATAAATGCAGATGTACCTAGGTACCATCTGTTTTCAAGTAGCTAAGAAATATATTCTATCAGCGATGAAACCATGGGGATCAATGTGCAGTGAGCAAAATAAAGAGTAGACTTGTTCCGAGTGGTGCTGTGTCAGTCTGGTACCAGAGGCTCCAATTTTCCCTTCATCTGCCAATCAAACACCTACCAGTGAAAATTACCACACATCAAATATTGCTTATGGTTACAAACATTAGTTAGTAAATGCTAAGAACTTCACTACATTAGTATAGGCTGGTATCTTTTGAGATGACAATGAAATTAAGACTTGCAACACTGAAAATAAACTAAATTTTTCTTTGCAAACAAGATTTGACTATGCTTTATTTGTACTGCCTTTGAAAGTGAAGACATATTTTTCCTGAATGAGATCAACGATTTTATTATACAAGAACAATTTACTGTCTGTTCTATAGTGTGGGTGAAATAAGCTGATCTTTAATCCAATTTCCACTGGCCTAACTCATACAGTATTATTGAGTCAATAAAGAACCTTTACAAGAAAATAATGTCTTTCATGCAGTGCTGCCTGGCAATAGGAACCTTTCAACACTGCTGGGCATTGCTATGGGGTCAGAGGACAAGACACTGGAGGACTTAGGAGGGAACAAAGAAACACAAGCAAGTCTAGAATGGGGGTTGTGCCCAAGGCATTCATTCACCCCACATCTGTACTGCACAAGGGGGTCACAGCAGACACCTACCGTGTTACTGATAGCCCTGGCAGTCTTTACCTGCACTTAGTCAATGAGGCTTTAAAAGAAATTGGAACTTGGAACTCTGATGTAATCTTAAGATAACCCAGAAGTATGGTTTTATTGAAAAGGAAGTTTTGTAAAATGGTTTTATAAGCCTGCAAAGCATGACTCCAAGGTATTTTTCAGTCATCTGCACCCTGGACGGCATCCTCCTACAGAGCCCTGACCCTGTCACCTGGGCACATCCACAGCTCAGCGCCCTGGCCCCCGCTCACCATGAGAGCACAGGCTCCCAATCAGCCTGAGCTCAACCATGCATCAACCAGGTGACCTTAACACAAGTTACTTCCTCATGTTTTATACTAGGGAACTAAACAAAATGAGATGATTTACTCTCAAGACTTAAAAAGCAAGAGCAGGATTTAGGTTAAAGAAAGAAATAAGTAACAGGAAAAAAGTGTGTACTCAGCTCTCCATCACTGATCAAAATAACCCAATAAAAGTCACAAGGGTAACTCAAGTTTAAGTTTCAACCAGGCACGTGTAACAGTTTCTAACTATAGATGACCATTAGGTAGCTTCTTTTAAGGGATATAGCAAGTAAAGTTCACTTTTCCCCAAATGACCCTGAGCAACTGGGTATATTCAATTAGCTTGTAACCAAAATCGATAGCACTGAAGAAAGCCCTCCTTTTTCTCAGCTGTTCTAACACAGAATGGAACTGTTGCACACACATTTATGAAGTTTAAACTAATGGCAAGACCAAAAATATTTTCATTAATAACTGATTCAGCATTTAAAAAACATACATACCTCTTTTGTTTGATTTGCTTTAGCAACTGCATCCTGTGTGAGGCGCTCCTGAACCAAAATGCGAATTGCCTAAGAACCCAAAAATACCGTTTACTTTTCATAGGCTGTTTATAACTCACCCTTTCTTCTCAGAATCTACAGAAGAAAGATATTCCCAATAATTAGAACTTTTTGGACAGGGAACAGATGTGCATGGTTACAAGAAAAAATGAAGAATACACAAGGTATATGGTAAAAGGTCCTTCCTCCCCTAATTGTAGCCTTCCCTCTAGAAAACACTGTTACTATATTACAAATACTATTAAAGTACAAGCATGCGTCTGCACGTACATACAGCCTTTGCCACAAAGAACAGTGTACAGACTTACTTATGTCCTGCTTTTCCCACTACATGCTAATGAAGTTTTTACACATTTCAAAGGAGGTATTCATGCTTTTATTTTTTTGGTGCTGGGAATCGAACTCAGGACTTGCACTGGCCAGGCAGAACTGCACTGCTGAGCTATATCCCTGGGCCCTTATTCTTGTTCTTAACCACTAAGGCATTTTACTATTGCAGGTATATATGCATACTTACATGATTTTTAATGAAACCGATAATTACAACGCAAAAAATATATGTGAAAAATTAGTTTTAATAACAATCAAATGCTAGTAGTGACTGACTGCCAAATAGTTAATGTACTGGTTCTCACACCTAGCAACCTAAAATCCTCTCCACATTATAAGGCATTACCTCTGTGCTTTATAAAGTAACCCAAACATGTAGCTAGGATTAGAATCTTATACAGCTTTTTTTATAGCTGATGTATAATTTTTCACCCTGGGTTTTCAAACCTTTTAACAAAGGCATCCCAAACATGCTACCCACTATCTGTTTCTCCTCTCCTGTAGTTTACAGTTAAAGCTGACAGGGCTACTGTAGAACTATTCTTAGGAAATTTACGTAACTGAGCAAGTAACGAGCCTTTGAAGCAGTTAAACTTCGGTACAAACAACTTTTTATCTTTTGGTAGCCAATGTGGGCTGAGAAAATCCAAGTTACCATTCAGATTCAGTGTAGAGAATTATAATAAGCTAGGGACAGAGTAGTATTTCCTTTGTTAAAACTGCCATTTAATGCATAAACTTTCTAAAAAGTGGTCTAAAACGTCATTTACTCTCTTCTGCGTACAGTGAAGTTTATTCAATTCAGTATTATGAAGTAAAATAATTTACATGTACAAGATCTATTTAATCTCTTGTTAAAATCAGTAATTTCTAAAATAATTTCCAAGTGTGGTTCCCTGATGTGCCTGCCTTGTATTTCCACAATTATATTAGAATAAATCTTCTGATAGTGGCACAATTTTTTTTTTTTTTTTTGCTGTACTGGGGATCGAACTCAGGACCTGCGCTTGCTAGGCAAGAGCTTATTCCACTGAGCTATATCCCCAGCCCCAATAGTGGCACAATTGATTGCTCAGAAATTCTAAGTATTTATATATTTTTTGTACCAAAGTCCTCATTACTAATTTGGTACATTCCACTGCTAATAAATCTAATCCATGCATCTTTAGAAGGACCAACCAAACAGAAGAAATGCAGGAAAAAAAGGGGACCACAGGATCAGAGTGGTTGGATTCAGTTCTTGCTGCTGTCACTTTGAACACTATCTATCCTGTTCTTAGTTTCTTCATACATATACTCTTTTGAAAAAGGGTATTAACATCTATGATTAGTAGGAGTAAATGAAGTTACCCTGGTAAAGATTAAACATTGTGTCAGTCACATGGTTAATCTCTGATGTTAGTTATTATCAGACATGTTAGTTATTATCAGATAAAGGATGGACTTGTTTCCCCATTTGATCCCCATTTAATCAATATTACCCAAGCAACTATACTTGTAAACTTTATTGGTTCACCACAGTCTTGTTCCACCTCACCCCCACCCTGTGATTTGCCACTGGATCAGTGTTACCTAAGCGACTATACTTGCAATCTTATTGACTGACTAATAGCTGTGTCCCACCTTAAACCTACCTCCTCTCGTGTGTGGCTTTGCTCATAAACACCCTTGAGAAGTAGGGTTGGTGGGCAACTCACTTTTCGGGTTCCCACCTGTCTCTTAGGAGCTATCTCTCCCTCAATAAATTGTTCCTACTTTTAAAAAACAAAACAATGACACAGCTAAGAATATAAAATGTGCTTTATGTCTACATTCCTCTACTGTATTTTAGTCACTCAACCAAAATTTAAGTATCATCATTTAGAGAAGTATAGTATTTCAAAAAGTATAGCATTTTATGGCCTTTCTGTCAAGAATCAAACCTATGAAACTTACCTTAAGCATTACCAGGTAATCATCATGGCGCTGAATCTGAAGGAGGTTAGCCAAAGCCATTACACCAGCCTTAAAATCAGGATTATTTACTACAAAAGATTAAAAATGAACAACGAAGCCTTTGTAGCTCAGCAAACACATAACAGACCTATTTGTGAACACAGACACGTACAGGAAGCATTTTTTTTTTTGGTGCTGGGAATTGAACTTAGGACCTTGCACTTACCAGGCAGGCACTTGTGCCCCTGAGCTATATCCCTGGCCCTCAGAAAGCATTTTAAATTTTCCAGTAACAAATCTCTTTTTTGTAGTGACACAAAAACATAATGCAGTATACAGTAACAGCAATTTGGTAAAAGGACAAATGGATTTTCCTATTAATATATTTCATCAGCCAAACTGAATAACCTGATAAACGATTAACTTAACTCACGTAAGATTTGTCCTTTACTTTGTTTATGAGGCCCATTTACGTGGCACTTTTAGTTAACACTTCTTTCTAACGCTGTTAATACAAAGATCCCTTCAATGGACAGTTTTCCTCAAACCTGTCCTCTGTGCAGTGGCTCTAGAGTGGCCAAGAAGCTTATTCATTCATAATGGTAACTAACAAATCATAGGTCAGTGAAGCAGTGAAAATGTCTATTTAACATCTCATACTCTATGTAATTAGAATCTTTATACTTTTAGAAAGGGAAAGAAATTGCTAAGACATATGGGACTTAATAATACATCCTGCTACTTATCTCATTGTCACTGGACTAAAGTAATTTATATGACAAGGAAGTTAAACAATGACCTACATAATTAAATATAAATCAGAACCCCAAATAATTTGGTGTAAATCAAAGAACAGCATTTCAAAATTCAAACACTCAACTCTTGAGGAGGAAAAAGCACATTGTGACTGGGAATACAAAACACTACATAGGATAAAATGTCAGTATCAACGTTATCTAGTGAAGCATTCTTAACTAAAATTAAGTTAAACCTGGACTTCCTACTAGAAAGTAGAGAACATTTAAGAAACCGAAAATGTTCATCAATTTCACGTGCATCTATACTCACCATCCAAATTGATCAATGGCTCTGCATTTTTACTTGCATTGTCAACACTTTTTGCATTATCAGATGTTAAGTCCTTGTATTTTTCAGCTATAAAAAAGGCAAAAATATAATTTGTAGAACTCTGACTTATGGTAAAGTGTTTATTTACTCAACTGAGCTGAACTGACTGTAAGCGTATGACACAATAAAAATGTTTTTTTACCATACGGTGTGATACAAAATGCTGTAACACTTTACTAAACTACAATGCTTACTGGAACACCTGGCACAAATATTTCATCAACATATCTAACGACAAGTACTTCAAAGGTAAATTTTAGCAGTGAAAGTCTGCTTCTGTGGCATCCTTTAAAACATGGGACAGAAGAATGAGAGGAGGTTACATCACATTAAGCTTACTAAAGTTTTTTCCAAAATCTTTCAAATGGTACAAACAATTTAAAAACCTCGCTTTCTAAAAAAGTCAGTACTTCAAATACAACAACATACACAGATCTAAAACTTATCATGGAAATGTGAAATTCAGAATTCTAAAGATTCTGAAAAATACAAGGAATGCATGAATAAACTGAATGCCCAAAATGGCATCTTAGGCTATAATTCCTGTATAATTTGCTAATGAAAGAAGAGAAAAATACAAGCTTTAAAATTTAAGTCAGAGAAGAGTTAGCTTACAGAGACTCCCACTGGCCAAATCTAGCACAGTAGAAACATTAAGACACATAACGACAAAAAGATTATGACTCACAAATAAAAATAATCTGTGCATCTACACTGATTTAAATACACTGGAGAAAAGGGGAAGTTCCTCCTTAAAGTAGAAAGCCAGCAAATATAAAAGGAATGATACAACTGCACACACACCTTTTAGCAACCAAAATGCAGGCAACAATTAAACAGATGTTTAAACTAGACGGGAGGGCCGAGTACACAGCTCAGTGGCACAAGCACCTGCCTGGCAAGCACAAGGTCCTGAGTTCAATTCCCAGAAAAACTAGACAGGAGACGTCTGAGTATCAAAATCATAGTCAAATAGTCTCACAGTATCTCCCCAAAGAGAGGTTATGCCCCTCACTACAAAGGGGAAAACAGCAATGTACACGCTAAGTGAGAATTAACATGACGAGTCACGGGATGCATCGGAATCACTATCACATACATGATGTGACGCACTTGAAAGAACACATCACCTCTGTGTTACTCTTAATGAAAGCATGAACTTGGAACCTGGCCATGAGGAAGTATACAAACTCCAACCGAGGGACATTCTACAAAACAAGTATCAGTACGGTTTCATGAAGTCCATTTATAAAGATGAAGAGTTCTTCCAAATTAGCGAGACCAAAGAGATATAAAGCTGAATGCAGTATGTAATCCAGGATTGCTTTGGGGTGTTTTTGGCAGGGAAAGGGGGCTTCTATAAAGAACACCACTGACACTGGTGGTGAAATGTAACATCTACAGATGGTGGCATTAGATAAAGTTGCATTCCTGACCTTGATCACTGTATGTGTTTAAGACATTCATTTTTAGAAAAGATAAAAGAGAATTATCTGCAATTTATTATCAAATAGGTTAGAAAAACGTGTGTGTGCACGCTTGTACACAGGATAAAGTAAATGAAGTAAAAAGTTTGCAGAATCTAGATATATGAAAATTCTTTATACTAGGTTTTATAATTTTTCTGTATTATGCTGAAATTATATCAAAGTAAAAAAATTTTAAGTTAGATTTTAATCACCTTGATAAGCTACTGAAGGACTAAATAATGTTGTGGCATTAATAAAAATTTGCACTGGTTTCAGCAGATTTAAAATAACTTTTTTGAGAGTAGCAACCAATCAATACAAAACCTCAGGAGCACACCAGCCCCTCCTGCTGCTGAGATACTGCATTATTACTTTAATTGATCTTGTTCTTGCATTCTAAACTTTAAGATTAAAGTTGTTCTCTAGACTATTAATGAATTTTTGATACCATTTACTTTTCGACTGTATGTTGATTTCTATTTTCAGTATCAGAAAACATCTCACACACAAGCTTCTTTTATCATTAAAAAGGACTATGCTATCCCTGAGAAATAAATGTACATACAATGGCAGCGATAGCTGGTCACATGGTACCCATCACTGAGGGGTGAAGAATTATAAAAACAGAACAAATAAATATACAAGGGGAAAGCAGAAAGAAATCGGTATGTGAATATTTATTTGGGAACAGCCAATAAGCACTTCTGATAAGGTGGAAAATACTTTGTTGCAAATTCGCTCACATATAGTTCCAATCAGCCCAGAGTAGGACAAAGCAAAAGACCATACCAAAAGTCCAAAAGATCAGTTAAGACTGACAAGGCCACAGTGCTTATGATTACATTTATTTTCTAAAGGAATACAGGCACAATTATTTTCTTTGTACAGTAAACTAAAATTTGTACTCTAAATTACTTTCTTTATAAATGGAAGTAAAAAAAAGTGTCACATTAGAGTGTTCCTTAAGATTTGTTGTAAGACTTCTGAAATGTAAGTCTGCGGCACCAGCAAAAGCCAACTGGGTGCTGCCCAAATCAGTGGGTCACGTGCATGGTCAGTACCTGGCACACAATTACACAAGCTGGTGAGGACCTGATGTGTGCAAGAAGCTGTCCGGAGCTGGTGCAACAGCATAATGATCGCCCGCAGCCATGTCCATGTCCCAACACCTAGAAACTGTCTACTCTGCACAGCAAAGGGACTGGAACGCGCTTGAATCAAGGACCCCCAAATGGGAAGACTGCCCTGCATTATCCGGGGGAGACCCCTGTAACCAGCACATCCACACAGGAAGGAGCAAAAGGGTCGGTCAGGAGAAAAGGGTGCGACAACGAAGGGAGGAGGAGAGACACTGGAGACCCACGAGGCTGCTCTTAGACAGAAGAAGGGGCCAGCGCCACGGTAGGGCTTCAGAAGGCAGAAAAGAGAAAGATGGTGGGCTTCTGACTCCAAAATAAGATAATAAATTATGTTTTAAGTCCCTGAGCTTCTGGTAACAGTTGCAACAGGGGTAAGACAAGCAAAATGGAAAGTGGTAAATGACTTAGAAGGTCAAGAGTTTAAAGCTGTTTAGGCCAGAGGGAAATGCTACTGCTAGAAATAATAACAAGATGGATCTTAAAAAGCCAGGTAGAATCTAGAGATATAGAGACACTGACATACCAGGTTAAATTTTTAATGTAACTGGAGTTGTTCTCTGGAAACAAGTGGCATTATAAAACAGATCCACGTTTTGATTAGCCTGGTGAGCCACGCTGCTGAGAATGGAGGGTGACACCAACTGGAGACCAGAAGGTATTACAATAACCTTAGCAGAAAGTGACAAGAGGCTGAAATACAGATGAATAGCACTGGGACCGGAGAAGACACCGCACAATAGATATGGAAAATGATCAATGGGGGCAGGATGAGAGGGAAAGGGAGAAGCCAAAGATATCAAAGAGGCTCCAAAAGAAAGGACAGTCCCATAAAAATGAAAACATAAACAAAGGCAGATGGACGACCGGATCTTGGATTCAGGGGTTGGTGGGCTTCTCCAAATGAAACGGTCTAATGAAAGGAAACATAGATTTAATGGAAATTGGATTTTGCTCTAGGTACTGCGTTAGTATTTGGAAGCTTCTAAAACCAGAAGTGCATGGTATGAGACAACATAAGACACACTACACATATTCTGGCCCACAGTGTACAGTGACATTAGATACATGTTTCAGGCTCTTGTGAAATGACTGCTGCAGCCAACACTCTCAAATCCCATCAACTCTGGAAATACTCAACAATTTAACATAAAAGGTTAAGGTACAGACTACAAAAGACGGTAAATTTACCAAAATAATGTTACTTTGCTGGGAAGGCATTCATTTGGCCTTCTCTAGAAAACATCACTTCCAGTAACAATGGAAGACAATAGAAAGTTGCTCTTAATTTCTTGTGATAAAAATGAGCTAAAGGTAAGAGTGTAAGACAAGAGAACTAAGTTCCTGTACCTTCCTACTCCTTTCTCACCTCTCTTTTTAAAAGCACATATTCCCCACAAAACATACCATTATCTCCATATTCAAGTCTAACAGCTAAACCAAGCAGCCAGTCAATTGCTTCTTGTCGATCCTGAATCTTGAAAGGACAGTCAACGTCTCTGAGATACTGTGAATAAAAAAAAAAGAATCCAGTTTCACTATGTTATTGTATAATCACAGAACTAGAAGAATTGTAAGAGATCTTACTTTGAATTTCTGATAAGTTACAATACTAAATTGCATAACTCAGAGAGAAAGAAACACTGAAGTGTACCATCTTAAGAGAAAAGACCACCCTGAACACACCCAATTTTGTCTGATCTCAAAAACTAAGAGGGTCAGGCCTGGTTAGTACTTGGATAGGAGAGAAGTAAAGTATTCCCATCACGCTTTTTTGGAAATTTTTATCTTCGCAGACCCTAGATGGGACACCGGAGAGCTAGACTATCCTCCACATTAGGTGAAAAAACTAACGCCAGGTGTGACTGACATTTGCCAATGGTTCCATGCCTTAGATCAGAGACTAAAGTTTCTGATTCCACACCTCAATATACGCAGGGCAAATAAATAAAAAGGGCAACTGAAAAAGAAGGGTATACTAGTAAGTTAGGTGTTTTTTAAACTTTAACTTTTATATTATGGAAATGCAACTGAATAGAGCAAGCCAGACAAACACGCATGTAAGGTTGTAACCAGCATTAGGGCGTGTGCTGAAATGAGCTCTATCCTTTACACGAGTCTTTCAAAAGATGAAACATAATTACAGCCGGGTGCGGTGGTGCAAGCCTTGAACCCCAGCACTCAGGGAGATTGAGGCAGAAGCATCACTAGTTCCATCACCCTGGGCAACTGAGTGAGATCTTGTTCTCAAAGTAAAAGTAATAAGGTTTGGGATGTAGGCCAGGGTGCAGGCCCTGGATTCAAGCTCCAGTACTGGGAGGGGGGACCTAATTCTCCAGCCATAATGCTATTACCCTTTAGTCACAACTCATTTTCTAACCTGAAATTTTATTCCCTTACTTAGAAGAAAAAAATCACCTTATTGGCAAGATTTGATCATTTCACAATTAAAAAAAACCCTGTCAACACTAAAAAAAAAAATTTAGAAGATGTGACTCATGATCTAAAAGTGACAATACAAGAGATCAAAGTATTATTACCCGTTTGGGAAGTTTCAGTGTATTTAGGTTTGTTTTGTCACTCCTCAGTGACAGAAAATTTTTTATATTCTTTAAATTGTGATCTTCTTCAAATATCCCTCTGCATGTAGAACTCTGTTCTATCTTATACAAATGAAGTGGTCCATAAGAGGTAAAAAAAACAAATAAAATCCGAATAATATATTTCAAAGTATTAAGAAGTCCATGCAAAACTTCAAATGTTTTCAGAGTGAAGAAAAATAATCCAGTAGAAGTATAGGCAGTGGCAATAAAAAATACGTAGCACGGCTACAGGCCAAGCACTTCTGTGAACCGATTACACAGGTACATCCCCACTAACAAAGCCACTCCTGAGACAGCATGATCGTTACAGCCACTTACTGATGAAAACATTAGGACAGAAGGCTCAGCACACCTGGCCAAAGTTATAGCACTGTGCATAATGTACAGAATCCTAATACATAAAATCATCAATTCTCAAGAGAAAATACCCAATCACTCTGCTCTTATTCATGAAATACAGTTTCTAAAAATGTTTAAAGTAATGAGATTACAAAAGCTGATTTTTACTCCAATTTGAAAACAATTTTTTTTCTGTAAAAATATTACTAAAATTAAATCAATGGGAAAATAATTCTAGTCACAGAAGTTTGTCCTTCTCAAGACTATTTCTTTCATACAATAGGACATCTGTGCACATTAAATACAAGCATAAAAATAACACTCAGTTTTAAGCAGGTTGGTAATGTCTTTTTAGTATCAAAGATGATGCTAAAATTATGTTAGAGCTGCACTAATAATGTAAAAATTCTGTTTTCAGGGCACTAAATCAAAGTAAAGTACAATTTATATAATATGTAATCTACTTTAAAAATTTCACAATGTTTCTGAAGAAACATAGTTCTCATATTCCAAGTTTTATTGGAAAAGGTGATATAATTGTCTCCCAAAATCAAAAGAAATATGGTTAAGGAAAAAGTTAAAATCCTGAAATTAGTTTCTTAAAACAGCAATCATTATATTAAAAAAAAAATTATAATTTTAAGCTACTCTTCATATAGTTTTTAGAAAAACTCTGTACTTTCATTTTATCTCCTCACGCATTACCTTTTCAAAGAACTTGGGCCAGTCACTGCTGGGGATGTTTCTTAAATTACCTCTGTCTTCAATCTTGTAGTGTCTGATTTTCTGGTCTTCAAGCCAAACAATAAAGTTTCTAAATTCTGTTTCATCTGAAACGAAGTAACATATAAATTCACTAGAAGCCATAGACAAAATACTATCTTCTCCACAAGTGCTCTTGTGAAATACTACAGTGCAGAGTATTAAACGGTAAAAGCAGTCGCTACCGCTACTACTGTCACAAGCAGCTACCTGCAGGATGAAGTTCAGTTGTACCTTTGTTTTTAACCCCTACCACCCTGTGAAGGGTAATATTCCCATTTTACAGATCAGAAAATTGAGCCTTAAAAGATTCACGCCCGTACCTAGGCTCTACTGCCACTCACCCTGTTGCTAAAAGGCAAAGCACAAAACCAAGACCCTAAATGTTCTCACAGGAAATAAGCACTACTACGCTGCCTACAAAGTACTTCCAATTTGTGAGTCTGATACACTAGTGTGAGGGCTCCGTTATAAGCTGAACTTAACGACCCCTTGCAAACTTCCCAGTCTACCTAGGACTACAGAAACGAGGGATTATGGGTAGTGGACGAGTTGCGTACGGCAAGCAGCAGGGTCATATACATGTATTTCCTTAACGGAGCAAAATCCCGAACAAATGCATTTACCATTCAACATCCCCGCTCGCCTGCTGCGAGCTTTTTCGGTGCCCGATCTCATTACGAGCTGTCTCGCTCGGAAACTGCTTCCGTCTCCCGCCCGCATCCCTCAGCTCCCGACAGGCGGCGAAGCAGGACTCAAGTTTCTCCGGACCCGGCGCCACCGGCCCACAGCAGGGGCTCAAAGTACGGGAGCCGGAGAGCTCGGGGTGGAAGGACGCGGAGACCAGCGTGGTCCCCTCTGTGCGCACAGGGAACTGGGTGTGTGCGGGCGGCGTGGCGGTGCCTGGAGCTAAGCGAGCGCAAACAGCGGCCACACGGAGCCGGAGGGGGTGGGCGGGTCTCCGACACCCGAGCGCGGCCGGCCGCGGCGGCGGGGCCCAGGGGCGCGAGAGCCCGAAGCAGACTGGCCCGGAGACCCCGGGGGAGCCCAGGCTGGCGCGGGTCCGGAGGAGGCGCGGCGCGGACGCCGCGGGAGGGGCCGCTGGCGGGGCCAGGCCACGCACCCGCCGTCTCACCTTTGCAGTTGAAGCCGGCAGGGTTGTGGTAGTCGAGCGCCGTCAGCTTGCGTCGGAACATGGTCCCCGCTTCTCGCTCGGGTCCCCCGGGCCTCCGCCGGGAGAGGAGAAGCGAGGTTGAGCAGGCTGCTCAGGGACCGGCGACGCGGCGGGAAGGCGGGCCGACGCCCGGGACGCTGCGAAGTGACGGCGGTCTTCGCGAATCGCCGCTTACGAACGCCGGCCGCTGGCAAATTTTCACCAATCGCAGCTCTGTGTGGAGAGGCGGGGCTACGTCACAGCACGTCGACGCTCGAATAAACTTTATTGTCAGCTTCCTAGTTGTACAATAGGCAGCGAGCAAGTGGGAGACCGGTTTTCCCTTGCATTTCTCCTCAGGAGGCAGACAATAGTATCTGTAGGCTTTCTGGTGCTAGGCTGTATTCCTCACTGAACGATACAATTCCGTTTAGTGTTTTGAGTGTATTCAGTCATTCTTTGCGCCTACTACATAATTAGGCACTTTTCTAACACTGGAAGATTGAAATATTGAAAAGCAGGGTCCTTGAAGTGTGATACTTGCAGGCTAATTGGGAGCGACCACAGATAACACACAACTGTACTGTATTAGTATGTGTAGTCCAAATAGCACCAGCCGCCCAGTGAAGTCAGAAAGTGAGAGTCATCCTTTTCTCCCCCAAACCCTCAACCACAGCATCTAGTAGGTCATCAACTCCTGACCTTGTCTCCTAATTACCTCTCAAATCCCTCACCTCTCTGATCTCACTAATGCCTCGGATCCGGCCCTCACCGTTTTTATTTCTCAGGGCTAATGTTGCCTTCAACCCATTCCCCTATGCCGCAGTGGTATTGATTTTCTAAAACAAGTGTCTGTCTATAACTTCGTAATTTTCCATTGCCTTCTAGAGATAATCAGGACTTCTTGGTTATTGTATGTAAGGCCCTTCCTGCTCCAGTCCCTGGCCCTCCCTGCTTTTCAGATGCTGAAAAGCAGCAATGAGCCAGATAGAGCAGGTGCCTACTCACAGAGTTTAAAATGCTAGTGACAGAAAGGAGTGGTTGGTGAGTTCACTGCGCGATCGAGGCAGTAACTTACTTAGGGGGACAAGGGTGTACGAAAGGAAAAGATGAGCAACGAGATGGCCCAGAGAGGCAGGAGCCTTTGGAGATTGGAGGAGAGAATGACAGCAGGTGACACACTAGAGAAAGCCGTGGGCCTGATTAAGAAACGCCTTTCATGACTCTGAGGGAAGCTATTGAAGCTCTTGGGGGTAAGGCAACTATATATTTCATTTTATTTCAACAAGGGATAATTAAACACTCTGTTTGCACTTGTGGGACATACACATGCATAAGCTGTCGTCTCTAGTTCCAAGAAGTTTAAATATAATAACATAGATGTGTAAATATTTATAACCTCTAGTTATAAAGTAATAAGGGAATTGCGAGAGGTATAGAGTGTACTGTAGCACCAGAATAAGGTTGCAAAGGAGACACTGTGAGATACTCTGTATTTTCTGATTAAGTTGCAAAAGAGTGAATCAAGAAAACCAGTTCAGGAGTGTTTTGTTTCCAACAACAGTTGACTGAAGATGTAGCTATTATTACATACTGTGGTGCACTCCAGTTGCATAATTAATTACATATTAACCAAAATACGAACTCCTCAAGAAAAGGGAAAATAATGAGTATTAGCATATAATTGCAGATAATGGGTTTCTTAAAGGGGAGGCAGTTCTTACCATTTGTTTTCTGAAATTGACTCATTAGAGCAAAAACAAAAAATAAGTTGTTTGATCTTCGTTTAGTCTTCTATTCCAAGGTTTCAAGTTGTCAACTGCTTGAGCCTATCCCTGGTCATCAGCCTTCCCAGGGGTGGGGAGTTTGGAGAAAGATTTAGACATAACCTGCTGAAGGGACCCACCAGACTTGAGCAGAGGGTAAAGAAAATTGTGGAAAAGAAGTAAGCAGATTATAATTATTACATTTTAAAAATAAAAATCCACTGAATCTTCCCACTTCTGCACTTGAAGGCCCTTTTGGCCTAACCTGAATAAAGTATCCAATAGGAAGTGAATCTTAGACAAACCCATTTCTGAAGACCACGCAATCTATGCACTTCAAAGAGGAGAAACAAACTTTTATTATCAAATGACCTGAGCTCCAGTCTAATGATTGATCTGGGGTTTGATAAGCCATTATCCTTCCATTGAATTACTCAACAAAGTTTTTAAATGTCGACTGTGTGCCACACAATCTTTCAGGCACTTTGGTGGCATCTGTGAACTTAGCTACAACAGTCTCTACCCTCAGGGAGCTTACTATTTGGCAAGGGAACACAATGCAATAGTATGGAAGTTATTTAGTATTTTAGAAGCTGCTGTGAACCATGGGGAAGCCGAGCATGGTGGCACACACTGGTAGTCCCAGCTACTCAGAAGGCTGAGATGGGAGGGAGGAATGCTTGTGTGGGGATAGTGAGGTGGTGGGATATGCTGTGAGTTGCAGTTTTAGGATAGCCAGGTTAGGCTTTATTGAGAAGGCGAAATGTAAAGGCTTGAAGGAGAAAATGGAGTTGGTCACATTACTATCTGGGAAACAGGGTTCTAGAAAGAGTATCTGGTGCAGATACTCCAAGAAAAGAACAGTCTTTATATTTTTAAATGGTTAAAAATCAGAAGAGGAATCTTTCACGACACATGAAATCTATACATAATCCAGATTTCAATGTTCATAAGTAAATTTGTATGATAGTGCAGTCACACCCATTTCTTTACCGGCTGCTTTGGTGCTTCCAGGGCAGAGATGAGTAGCTGCTGAGTGATCATATGCCTCACAAAACCTGAAATATTTGCAAAGGTGTGCGGGACGTTAGACATGGAAAGGTAGCGATCTCAATATTGTGAGCAGGACAACACCTATCAATGAAGACAACTAACTGGAGGTACAAATTGCTCTTCAAAAGTTACTTTTACAACTTTCAACATTTTTTGAAGTCACCAGTTTCATTAGACTCCTTTGTTCAAGATATTCTCCCAAAGACGGTAAACAGAACAAACTGGTAACACTTCAAACAAACGGTAACACTGAGAAATAGTCTCAAAAGTCTTTTATATTCTGGTGAATGTTATCAACTGAACACCTTATGAAATCAAAATTTTTGGACAAACTGTTTATTGCCAAAAGATCACACTTCCTGGGGGAGCCTCCTGTACAGAGAATATCTACTCTACCTCTGCCTGAGACTTTTGTTCAGTATGAAAACTTCCTTTGTTTCCCCTCCGGAAGGTCAGGCTCTGGAATGTCATGATTTGGCATAAAAAAACAAAAAAGCAGGCAATAAAGCTCAATTTTATTAGTGGAAATAGAATAGGATTGAGCCCAGCTGGGTTAGGGTTTTGTTACTTACTATTGAAATCATCCTAATGTGAGACCAGAGTCTAAAGAGACTGAAAAGAAATAATCCACCAGACTTGAGATGTCCACTGCATAAAGCTGTAGTCACGAGCGAAATACTGTAGGTAAAAGCATTAGGAAGAGCTCCCTGAGAAACCACAGAAACAAAGGGACTGGGCCTGCATTTTAAGAAAAATCGGTAGTGGGAGGTTTTGGAGAGACAGGGCTGGGGCCAGAATGATGGAAATCCATCTTTCTACAACAGATTTCCGTGAAGGCTTTTCCTGTATATTATGGAAAAGTGTCATGGTTTACAACTAGATGCCCTCCTAAAGCCTAATGTCCTCATAGCTGAGGCTTTTGGAAGGTGACTGGCTTGTGAGGGCTGATAGCTGTCTTGCTATTAGGAGGTGATGTGTAGTTAGAAGAAGGGGTGTTTTGGGGATGTGGCCTCTCTCTTCCGCTCCTGCCTCGATGCTCTTTGCTCCTAGCTGTACCATGAGCAGCTCTCCTCTCTGCCCCTCTGCCGTGCTGTCCTGCCTGGGAGCCAGCTGACCAGGAGCTGTAAACCTGAACCAACATAAGCCTGTCCTCCTTTCAGTCGGGGGTGTCAGGTGCTATGTTTCAGGGACGAGAAAATGACTAAGAGAATACGGGAGACTTGAAAGCAGATATCAAATAAGGCAGAGATTAAGGTAGCACGCAATATTGGCCAACGTACAGTGAGTCCCAGATCACCTGCTTTACAGATCTCCTGCACACAGCTGCTCGCTCTTCGCTTCCCCTATCTCCCTAGTAATCCCTCAGGCAGATGTGATAACTTTGAGATGCCCACAGAGGCTTGGCCATCTCCCTTCGTCCTGAATTCCTGAGAGCTATTCTTTCCCCATGATGCCAGGAGTTAGGCATGGGCTGCTACTGCAGAGATGCTAGTCTTAGAAAGTCTGGTTCCTCAAAGCACTTTTTATCATCTTGTGAAAGGCGTTGTCTGGAGAGCTGGGTTCTGAACACAGGCTTCACTCTGGGGGCCAGACTCCTCCCTGGGAAACTACAGTGCTGAGCTCATCCTGCAGAATGTGGGAAGGCAAAGGATGGGCAACTCCTCCAGAGTTGCCCTGATGTTCCTGGCTGTCAGACCTGTGGACACCTTAAGTAGAAGTCTATCTTGTTGGAGGACACAAGATGCTCCACCTTCTTCTCCAAAGCATCACATAAGTATTGTATGTTCATGACATTTTAAACCTCTGGTAGATCACAATGGGTTGGTGAAGGAAGATGTCAGACTGGGGTAAAAAGTAAGGGTGGAGAAATTCATCAATTCAGCAGTTATTTACTGAGCATCTGTTCAGTGCCAAGCTTGACACCTGAGACATAATGATGGAGACAGACATGAGTTTCACCTTTAGAGAGTTTAGGCCACGAAGGAGACCTGAAACAAGGCAAAAGAGATACAGTTTCATAGGAAGGGAACTACTTTACATAGTGTGATCAGAGGAGGCCTCACAGAGGTGCTGACATTTGAGTCATAATATATGAACTGTTGTTATTAAGCTTCCAAATGAGGAAAGTGCAGAGAAAACAGGACAAGGAAAGAAAACAGCATTTGCCAGCAAGTGTTTGATGCTGTGGAATTCAAGGAAAACCAGGGTGATGGGGCAGGGCAGTGAGCAGGGTGGAAGGGGGTGCGCTGGTGTGATGGGTGGAGGAAGGAAGGTACAAGTTCAGTGTCTCTTACTTGGATTGCTTGGGACCAGAAGGCTTTGAGATTTTAGGTAATTCTGAATTTTGGAGTATTTGCATTATACAAGCTGTCTTGTGATGGGATCTAATTCTAAATGTGAAATTCTTTCATGTCTCACATACACCTTACACACATAGCCTGATGACAGTGCTGTGTTTTGATTGCAACCTGACATATGAGGCCAGGTGTGAAATTCTCCAGTTGAAGCATCACATCAGGCAGGGCTCAAAAAGTTTCAGATTTTTGAACATCTCACATTTCCTTTCTTTAGATTAGGGCTGCTCAGCCCATCGTGGGTGGGCAGATCAGCAATGACAAGAAAATGACTAAGAAATGGTAGCGACTTGAAAGAAGGTAGTGAGTAAGGCAGAGATCATATCATACAATACTGGCCAACATGCAATGGCCAGTATTGGAGGCCACGGGCTTTATCCTGTGTGTAACAGAAGGCCATTGAAGGCTTCAGAGAGAGAGAGGTAACAAGCTGGGACCTGGGCTATAAGACCTCTGGGTACTGTGCAGAAAACAAGGTGTAGCAGGTGGAGAGCAAGAAGCTGGATGGGCCGTGTAAGAGGCTGTTGAGGTGGTTGGGTGAGTAGCAGGGGGTAGGAGCCATGTGCACTGTCTAGAACAGCACGGTGTATGGGGCAGGGTGAGTTATCTGTTGCAGATAACCTGTTCGTCTTCTTCCTGCCACCATTGGGGCTGAGGGAGACTCATCGCCGTGAACTACTCACCTTCATACCTCTCATGTGCTGCTACTCACTGCTGCTAGAAGAGTTGGACAGCTGTTCGGAGAATTTCTCAACTATAGAGAAATTCTAAGGCTGAAGGAGCGAGAGAGAAATACAGCTACAAGCAGGCAAGACATAGATTTTCCAGCTCCACCACTGGGACTCTTTTAATTCAGAAATCTCCCATTTTCCAGTGAGATGCTGGCCCTAAGTCCTGCCCTGAGCTCAGAGAAGGATGGTGGTTTCCTTAGGCATCTTTTCTTCCAAAAAGCTCCCTGGAAACTATAAATATGTTGTGATACTGGAGTTTAGTAATAAGGAAGAAAAATTTTGCTCTTCATACTCCTAGCCACCTAAATATGTCGTTCCTCTTTGTTTTTCATGTTTGCTGGGTCATCCCGTCTTTCCCTTTAGCCAATAAGACCGGCAGCCTCTGGGAACTCAGTGCTCAGTAGCTAATATTGGATGCTGGACACGAGTGTTAGCAAATGCGGAGGAAAAGCAGTCTCTGTCACCCCTGCCTTTCTAGCTGCAATCATTCAGCATTTCCTTGATGCCATTGGTGGAACCTGAGACCTGACTTCATCGGTCCCACTAGTGACTGTGCAGGAATAAATAGTTTCCTTTGCTAATGAGGGTTTGGGTTATTTTCCCAATGAGCTGGACTTCCTGAAAGCTTTCGCCTTTAGCACTCAATGGAAAATGTGTTTCTAAAGCTGCTGCCATGGTCACCCTCCTTCCATAGAGCCAAGAAATATTTGGAATTTGGTTTTCAAAAGAGTGTAGATCTTCTGGTGAAGGGCTGTCTTTGATTGTGCCCCTGGGAAAGAAAGCAGGTCTCTCTGCCTGTTCATTCCAAGCATTGCTGGAGGGAGTGTTACGAAATGATCTGCAAATGTGAGCCTGATTTCTGCTCTGAACCTCCTTCCTGTGCATGGCTGAAGGCGGAAGCTAACTCACCATCACTGTCTCATGAGTCAACCAGGAGCTCTTTCTCTGGGGGGGTCACACCTTATGTAAGTGCCAAGGCGTGGCTGGAGGGTGGCAGGTCAGTTCAGTGTTGTCCCTGACCTTCACTGGCACCCCTGAGACGTTCTCACTGCTGTGCGGTCCTTGGTGGTTGGGACATGGGTCACTGCTATGTCTACCTCACACTGCACTTGGTCACACAACAGCTGCTGCTCCCACACCATCCAGAAGACATCATGTGGCCTCTGGGGTCCTAGGGACGTTGGTCCTCTGCCTCTGTCATGATGTGATCTGTGGACTGGGTGGCTCAGCCCCCCAAACCTCAGAAGGTGACAAGTGGCCCTCAGATGTGCTCTGCTTGATTTGTGCTAATAAATTAAAAAATTATTTACACGTATAACTCAGATTTCATGTCCCACATTCCTCCCATTCTTTTGTGTCTCCTTAATTCCTCTGAGCCCATAAATTGTTTTATATTATCCTAAAAAATCCCTCTTCCTTGTCTCAGTCTACCACTTCAAGCTCACTTATTCCATTTCTGCTACAAAGTCTACACTGCCTGCAGCAAGCAACTTGAGGATCCCTAAACCCCGGTGCCTCTCAGATTACCTGAGATGAAGGAGCAGTTTTTAAATTTCTAATCTGCCCAATCCTTTTGAAAAACACAGAATTCCCCTTGTGCCTCTTACTTACAGAGGTTCCAGCCTAATATCTCCCCGGGGGCCCCTTAAAGCTCACGGTACGAACCCTGTATGTGCTGCCTTCCTCTTCTTCCCTGCGGTGCTGCCCTGGAGTCCTAGGACCTGTCCTTCTGTGTTTTACACCTTGGTTCCTCCTTTGCATCTGTACTCTTGCGCTTTGGGACCATTATTAAGTAGAACAAGAATTACCTGAGCACAGGCCCTGCAGTTCCCAACAGTCGATCTAATAACTGACCAGCGACCAAGCGACAAAAAGACAGGTAGAATGTACAGAATGGATGGGCTGGACAAAGGCCTGAATCACATCCCACGCGGGACAGAGGAGAACGATGTGAGAGTTCACCGTGCTACGCAGAGCAGCGCACACCTTAAAACCGATATGTTATTTATTTCTGGGATGTTTGCTTAGTGTTTTCAGACCATGGTTGACTGTGGGCAACTGATAGTGTGGAAAATGACCCTGAAGGAGGATGACTGCGTGATGAAAATGTAACAGTGGAACAAAAGAAATAAAACACCCATACAAATACAAACGCCATTTTTATTAGTTTCAAAAGAAATAAAATTGCTCCTTTGGATTGCAATGTAATTTTTAAGTACTCTCAACTTCTGTACTTGTCTCATTGTAGATCTGCAACAATTGGAAACATGGCCTTAAGTGACTCCCAGAACCCCCTACTTGTGTGTTTTGTTTATGCTGTTCCCTTCGCCTGGAATGCTGTGCCCACTGCTTTTGTATTAGCTGCTTTCCCATTGCTGGGACGAAATATCCAACACCTACAACTTAATGGAGAGGAGCTTAATTTGGCTTACAGTTTCCAGAAGGTTGTGTCTATAGTTGGCGGGTTCCAAGGCAGAAACTCATGGTGGGAGGGTGGGGCAGACAAAAGCCGCTCATGCTACAGTAGCCAGGAAACAGAGAAGAGGGAGAAACGGGCAAGGAATACAACTTCCAGGTCACACCTCCAGGGAGCCACCTCTAGCCAGGCATTACTTCCTAGTAGCACATTCAGCTACTGAGCTCATTGACAGATAAATCCACCTGTGAGAATAGCTTTCCCATGATCCAATCACATTCCTAACACATGAGACTTTGGGGGACATGTTAGGTCCAGACCATAATAGCTGTCCACCTGCCCTGCCCTGCCCAGCCCTCATCACCATGCTCATCTGCCAAAGATGCCCTTTCAAATGCATCTGTTAGGAGACATCTTTCCTGATCCTTCTCACTGTCTTTGCTAAGCCCCAGAGGGCACAGACTGATTGGCATCTTGTTGGCAGGGAGCTATGATCATTCAGTACTTTTGTTAGTGCACCACCAGCTGATATTCAACATCATGCATTCGAGGCTGCTCGTTCCCATGTGGTACCCACACAGTGCCTTACAGGCAGTAAGTTTTCAACGTGCAGTTGATTTACATTTTTTTTTTTTTGCAGTGTTGGGGCTCAGACAGAGGGCCTTTGCATTCCAGGCAGGTGGTTTACGACAGAGCTAACCCCCCAACCCCAATTATTTTTTGCTTCAATTAAAAAAGTCAAGGGTGACATTGCATTGGTCACAAAGTATTTGTGGCAGAGGTGGGAAACAAAACTCAGGGCTTTGGGCTCTTTCATTTAAAAAGAAGTATTCTTTCACATTTAGCTGAAAAGTCAAGGTGTATATTATGGGAGATCACAGGGGGAAAAATCTAATTAGCAATAGAATACTATAGCTCTGTTTACCGTTGCCAAATTAAATTTAACTGTCTGAATATCTTGCCTCAATTTGAGGGAATGGCTCTCTCTGGCAGCTGGAGGAACCACATTATGAAAAAGCCCTAGAATTAGAATCCACATATTCTTTGAACTTAGTACATCTTCTCTCAAAACCTGGCAATTCCCGATTCTCTTCTCATGTTAAAGAACATGAGGAAACAACTCCAGAGAAGTGAGAAATCCAAAGTGGGGTGTTATTAAGGGGCCACTGAGCAGTATTTGTAGAGCCCCAAACAGACAGTCCTTGGGAAAGGGGACCTTTCAGGGCTAGAGCAATGTGGAAATCGGCCAGCTTGGGAAGGGAATTGAAGATACATACGATTTCGCCTATATGTTCAGGGTCTTTCTGAAGTTGGAAGAGGTCAAACCATTCCATTTTTTAAGATTTTAGGTTCGTTTCTGCAACAAAGGAGCAGCAAACCTTGTGAGAATTGTGGTATCATTAGATGCCTAAACATACCAGATTGTGTTCACCTCAGCAGCACATATGCTCAAATGGGAACGATACAGAGAAAATTACCGTGCCTCCATCGATAACGATGACATGCGAATTTGCGAAGCTTCCACTTTTGAAATGCGAGGAGCTCCACCAAACTGTTTTTTTTATGAGGCCAGCTGTACCCTGATATAAAAAACATAGATAAATTTAAAAAAATAGAAAGAAAGGAAGGAAAAAAGAAAAATTACAGACTCAAATCCTTGATAAACACATATGCTGAAATTTTCAAAGTGCAGCACACCAAAATATACCACAATAAGTGGGATCCATCGTAGGGATGCAAAGATGGTTCAGCATACCCAAGTCAAGAAATGTGGTCAATTGGATAAAAGACTAAAGCGACATGATTTTTCAATAGATGCAGAAGAAGCATTTCATAAGATCCAACCTCTTCTCATGACAAAAACTCAATATACTATTCACAATAGCCAAAATATATAATCAACCCAGATGCCCTTCAGTGTATGCATGGATAAAGAAAAATGTGGCATCTTTACACAGTGGAATACTATTTATCCACAAAAAGGAGTTGAATCATCTTATTGCCAGCAACATGAATGGGACTAGAAGTCATTATGTGCCACTAGTCAGATTTTTGTCCCTGGGACCAAACATGTGGCACTCACAACATAAAGGAGGAGAGGTGTAAGTTGGTCACAGTTTCAGAAGGCTTAGTCCATGGTCAGCTGACTCCAGTGCAAAAACAATGGCAGGAAGCATGGCAGAGCAAAGGTGCTCAGATCATGGTGGCTGGGAAGCAGAGCAGGGGAACAGAGCCAGAGAGGAAGGGGCAAGGCACCAGATGTGTACTGAAGGCCACACCCCAGTGATCCACACACACACATCCAGAAGTGTGCTTTACTGCTCCCCTAGGTGGCTCCTGAGCCAGTCAAGTTAACGTTACCACTTAGCCATCACATTCATTGAAATGATCCAGGCACAGAAAGAGAAATACCACATGCTCTTACTCATTTGTAGAAACGAATGTCAGCCTTGTAGAAGAACAAAATGCCTAGTGCTCACCGGAGACTGGGAGGGCAGGGAGGGTGTGAGAACAGAAAGAAATCCAACAAGGGGCACCAAAACCACAGAAGAATAGAGTCACCTCTGGTTCTTCTTAAGCTCAGTATGGTAATTATTGGCTAAGACAATCTATGAGGCATTTCAAAAGTTCCAGAAGAGTAGAAAATTCCCAATGCATAAAAATGATCAGTGGTTGAAGAGATGGAAATGCTCAATGGGGTGTCTTGCTGGCATCTCAAGTTCACCGTTTCTAAAAGGCAAAGTTCCTCTACCTTCCTATTCCCGTATCTCCTCTGATTTCTTTGCTTTGAGTCTTGTTCCTTGAATGTGAGAAGTCAGGACATTCTCAGTTTCCTCTGCCTGGAACTCCCCCTAACCACCTTCTCCCCACTTCCTTTTGCCGGGTGTGTGCCCACTAATCCCACGACACATTCCCCTTACTCTTGTCAGCCCTGATCTACACTTCCACCTTATCACCGCTGTACTTAACTATGCATTTTCCATTTCTTGGCTATTCCAAATGCTAGAATATGAATTCACTGAATTTATGGATTATTTCTATCTTGTTCATTGCTGTATCCCCGGGCACTAGATATGCTCCCATGCTATCTGCTGAATAAATAAATATCCATTGAATAAATAAATCATGTTATCCTTTGCTTAAAATCTTTCAAGCTGTCAGCCTTCACCATCAAGCTCCATCGTTCAGGGTACCTGAGACCATCCCTGTCTATATTTATTGCCAATCCCATCTCACCAGTGCTACAGACTATAGTATACAAAAGCACAGATTCTAGAGACCTGTAGCAGGGACACATCACAGCTCTGGCATGTCCTAGTTATGTATCCTCACTGGATTATTAAAGCCTACTGTGTGTCAAGTCAGTTTTTGCATGTGTTCAATGGGAATAATAACAGTACTTCCTCTAGGCTTGTGAAGACTAAAGGTTAAATGTATGCAATGTATATACCCTGTATGTGTACACATATTGGTTCACATATGCATAATATGTGCACATGAGTTAATGTGCCGTGGAGTCACGTGTGTGGGTGTATACATGTACAGAGCGTGCATGCAACAGTGCCTGGCACACAGTGCACAAAGTTTTATTTCCCTATCACTCTTCTCTCACCCTCAGAGCTCAAACCATGCTGAACCCACTTTGGTTTCCACAGCGTACTGTGACCTCTGTGGCCTCTCTTCTCTGTCCTTCGCACTTGCTCGTTCCTCAGGCTAGGGTAGCCCTGCTCTTCCCTCACAGCGCTGACACACTTCCTGGCTTCAGGATGACAACAGGTCACCGCCGAGGGGTGCCCTGGACCATTCCTTCATTGCCTGACACTGTGCGATTGTTTCTTACCGGTGCGCACCATGAGACCTGGACGTCGTTTAGGGTGGGGTTGATGTCCTACTGCTTTTGTGCCACGGCATCAGCAGTTTCCGGCTGCAGAGTGATGCTCAAGAAGTATTTGGGGAATGAATGCAAACAAACAATACGGCTGGCACACACTGCTTGTTTATACTAGTGGGCCAGTGGCCTCTGTGGAAAGGCTGGTGATCTGCAGGAGAGGAAGGAGGCCCAGGCGTAGCTCCTTGGGACAGTGGGGGAAGCCCTGCAGTTTCCAGGAGTCACAGACAGTGGTGCCCCTTTTCTATGCAGCTGTCTTGGGCACCTTACTTCTCTGTCCTTCTTATCCCGGAAAAGCTCTGTTAAGTTCTGGTCATATTTTGCTCCTGGCTGACTGTGATCTTGGAAGACATCTTTTAACTTCAGTTTCTTCGTGTATGAAAAAGGACATGACTCATAACCCTCACTGGGATGATTTTCAGCTGTACTTACTGTGGCAGCATTACTGTTTTTCTGTGTCCTTTCCAACTAACTGGTGCCAGTGAGCCTCCTGCTGGTTAGTTTTGGATGTCCACCTTGATCCTTAACTACCTAACATAACCATAAGGTGTCGTTCTTTCTCCTGGGGTTTGTTTTGCTTTTTGGTGAGGGGATCAAACCCAGGGCCTTGTGCATACTAAGCAGGCTCTCCTGCACTGAGCTACAACCCAGCCCACCTTCTTCTCTTTTTTAAAAATTTTCATATCTACTAAGTATTAGCCATTTGCATACCTCTGATATTTCCTACACTCTCATTTTTACCTACATGCACTTTTTACTTAGTCTTCTTATTTAAATGGGCTCATCTTTAACTTAGACACATTTCAGATGTGTTCTAAACAGTATCCTTAAATGTCATTGATCTGATACACAACTACGGTAGTGTGTTGTGCACACACATGAAAATGCATGCACAAGTGTTACAGAGTGTAAGGTTCCCCCGTGTCCCACCTAAAACCACCTCCAGCAATGGTACCATGCCCACCTGGGGGAGATTTCATGGACCTGTGTTTCTCAAAGCCTGGTCCCTGAGCAAAAAGCTGGGGCATCAGACAGGAACCTGTTAGACCCATACGAGTCTAGTCTTCCAGTTAGTCTTACAGACTTGGAAGCCTTGAGAGTGGGGCCAGCAGTCTGTGTTTTAATGAGTCCCTGAAGAGGTCCTGACACGCTCAAGGTTGTGGCCAGCTGTCAGGGAGAACTGTGTGGGCTTCCAGGGAGCTGACCTTGCCTGCGCAGGTGTCCCTAAGTCTCCCCTCTGCTTGCCTCCTTGAGGACCATTCATTCCTTCCTGCTCAGCCACTGAGCTCTGAGCCACAGCCCAGGAATACTATTATTCCTGTGCGCACGGCTTGCACAGTTGGATCCCCAGAGAGGCAGCCTTCATTTGTAACAACTTCTTCTTTCCCTTCTCTAGTGTTTTCCAACCTTTCAGTTGATTTAATTCAGAGTAAGAAATAGGCCAAATCCTCCGTTCCACAAAACTAATTACCTTCTTTGTCCTCCTCTGCCCTACCCAGTGAGGTGGGAGGAGGTCTTTTCCTTCTGTTTTTCCGAGCCCATTCCTCTATGTTGCCCTGGACCTTTCCATAGGGTAGGGGGCATGAAGCCCCCAAGGTGCCGGTATAGGCATGTGTCTGAAGATACTTTTCTGGCTTCTCTGCCAAGAACCTCCATCCTTGGAGGGAGAAGCATAGCGACTTCTAAACCAGCCACTCAACTCAACCTTTGATACTACAAGCATAGTAGCTTCCTTCAGGCTTTTTATCTTTACTTGTAATTCATACTCTCTCTTTTGGTGTTTATAGCTATTCCATGGCTCCGTACCTGCCAGGGAAGCTGAACTCCACTGTTCAATCCCCACCTCTCAGAGGATTCCTACTTTGCATGTCTTAGGATAGCCCCACCCTTTGCCTCAGCCAACATGTCCAAAACTGAGTGTATCTCAGGAAACCCACTTATTCTCTTGCATTTCCCATCTCAGCTAACTCTCCCAAAGTCTAGTGTACCACACATGCTAAAATCTCTTTTTCTTCTCTCCATATTTAATGGGTCACCGAGGCACAACAATGGCTCTTCTCTATTTACAAAGCCACTTCCTTAGTGAAGGCCCTTCATCTCTGTTATTGCAACCACAGCTTCCTGGCTGCTAGTCTTTTTGTATCCACTTACTACTCCGCAACTGGAGGGGAATGCTAAATAGTAAGTCAGGTCACAGCACTTGGCTGCTAAGCTTTTTTTAGGAGAAAACCCCAAGCCCTTTGCAAACAGTCCTTGACCACCTGGTCTCAAACCTCATTTCCTGTTGTTCCCAAAACCCACTGAGCTCAAGGGACATGAGGAGCTTTCCCGCATCTGTGCTGGAGAATTTTCTCCACCCGAGAGCTCCCTGCCTTTGTCCTTTCTCAGCCTGATGAGTCCCTCTCACCCCTTGGATCACAGCTGTGTTCAACTTTGCACGTGTTCCCTAACTTTCTCCCACAGCCAGCCAAACCTGGACACTGTCCTTTATGACTTCATGCAGTTTTCTTTTTGATGAGGGCCTCTGCAGAGCTCCCCCTAAGTATGGGCCGATTGCAGAGCTGTCTCCCCTTGGCCCCCTGTGGTCCAGTACAGATCCTTAGGTCAAACCAGCATTCCTGTTGACTAGAAAGGGCACCCCTCTTCTGGCAGGCTCCTGGACAGTGGCAGGCTCCCCACACTCACAGCTCAGAATCATAAAGACAGTTCCATTTACCCCCAACAAAGCTGGAAGACCACAGCAGGGCCAGCATTTTGTCCCAAGTCCCCAGGACACTGGCTGTGCCCACACCACATCTACACTGGGCATTCCAGACAGTACTCACCATCTTTTAAGGCTCCGAGCCAAAACCAACTGTTTACTCTTCTGCCCCCTTAGTACATACAACTGTATTACTGTGGAGAGACTCTTGCCTTGGAAAAGCAAAGTTGTGTACATAACAAAGATATTTCATTGTAGAAATTTCTGTAAAATTTCATCATGTCGTCAACAGTTTATGCTCTTACACTACTGTATCACAATCTTCACGGCCCCCATGAAAAGATCTCCCTTAAATCTGACTGGAATTTTAATAAATTAGATCTTGTTCTGCTTCTGTGGCATGTGTGCCAGAGCCATCTGTATGTTATCCCTGAAAACCCCCAAAGCTTTGCCATCACTGTGCGAGGGAGGCACTGCTGCTCTTCCTCAGGGTGTCAGCGATGTGTGTGGCTGTGGTTCATGAACAGGTTGGGTGCCAGTGTTCAACAGGCCTGACTTCCCTGGGCCTCTCCTGCTTACATGGTGGGGTTGGCTGTCTGCGTTTACCGAGATTTTATTCCCTTATTAAATTCGACATGGAAGTCGCACGGCCTCAGATGCCAGTGCTGTTGGACTGTGAAAACCCTCGACCGGGCCTGAAGACAATACCCAAAGTGCCTCTGGGTCTAGACCAAAACCAGCCTCGGCTTCTTCCCCGTGGCAAAGAGCATTGCAGCTGGAAAGGAGACATGTGGTGCTTTCTGATAATAGACCAGGAGAGGGCGCTCTTGCAAAACGAAGAGCTACAGTATTTGGAAGCTTCTGTCAGGGAACTGGAAAATTCCCACACAGGAGGCACTGCTTAATTTTAATTATTGTAATTAATGGTAAACTCAAGCAGACTTCCACAGGACATCAGCCAGCACAGCCACGGAGTGATTGGGGTGCCAACTGTGAGAAACCCAGAGGAGAACTTCCTAAAACGTTCTTCAGGCTGGGATTCTAGGACCCTGATGGTTTGGCCTTTCTTTTCAGACTCCTAAAATAACAGAATCCCCCTTCCCGTCCGCAAATAATTCTGAAATCTGTGGCATTTAGGACATGGCCTGCTGCAGTTCTTCATAACTCTTCACTCTGGGGTTTCTGAGGAATTGTTCCCAAACAAAAAGTTGCTGTAAGCTGGGAATTGGCAACATTTTTCTGTGGAGGGCCAGATAATAGATATTTTCACCTCTGCAGTTCTTAGGGTTTCTATCATAATTTCTCCAATCTGTCTTGTGGCTTGAAGCGAGGCTGAGAAAATAAGACACTAATGGGCGTAGCTGTCTTCTAATGAAGACTTTAGGGCCCTGAAATTTGAATCTATGAAATTTTCACATCACACAATATTCTTTTGATCTTTTAAAAATAATTAATAAAGGTAAAGGGCATTCTTAACAGGTAGTACATAAAAAACAAAACAAAACCAAGCTGGACCTGGCCTGAGGGCTGTGGTTTGCCAACTCTTGCTCTGAGCTGACCCTCAGTTCTGTCTCCAAACCTCCACAGTAACATCCATCTACAGCTTTTTGAGACAATCTGTACAAGCTCATCTTTTTTTTTAAAATTTTATTTTAAAGACAAAAGAATGGAGACATATGAACCAGAAAAGCCATAAACAATACAGAAAATACAAAGTTATACAGAATATAGTAGGGAATTAGAACTGGATGTTGTATTACATAGTTATCTTCACATTAGTTAACACAAAAACATTAAAGGAAATACCACATTATAGAGAAGATAGTAGGGAATTTGCACTGGA
>PVLD010003819.1:121749-136039 GCA_004027595.1 Dinomys branickii | reverse complement strand
GTTTTCTTTCTTGTCTTTGGATTTTTGGTTCTTGTGCTTTCTTTTTTTTTTTTTCTTTTTCCTGTTGTTGAGAGGATCAACTGTCTGACTAAATTTGCATGTCCGTATATGGGTCCATACATCTACAATTCGAAGATATCAATGGATAAAGCAACAACTACTGTTGAGACCATATCACCTTGTCTATAGATTAGTTGTGATTGTACTATTTTCTATGATAATGGGTGTCTGTTTTTCAATATGTTTTTGTACTTTTATGTTTCTAAAATAAAAAAAATAAAAAAAATAAAAAAATAAAAATAAAAAAAATAAAAGGCTTAGGACAGTGACTGGCACGTAAACATCTGTTCAGCTTTTAAGAAAGATACTCAAAAAAAGATACTCAATAGCTGAAATTGTTTTGTTCACATAAATACAGGGTTGTATTTTGTTTCATTGTCATTGTGGGTTTTTTTTGAGACAGGATTTCACTGTAGTTCAAGTTGGCCTTGAACTCACTTTGTAGCCCACGCTGGCTTCAAACTCTCAGCAACCCTCCTGGCTCACCCTCCCAAGTGCTGGAATTACAGGTGTGTTCCACTACATCCAGCCCTTTTTTTTTTTTTTAAATAAAAACAACTCTACATTTATTGGCCTCCAGTAAAAATATAAGGGTAGTCAAAACAATATGAACAAATGTTTCACAAATGCTTGCAGGGCTTTTATATATATATATATTATAATTGTCATTGCCTCACTTCACGGCTGGCTGAATTCTTTGATCATTTCTGGTTGGAGATACTTTGTAGCAGAGTAATATTACCTCCTTTCAGCATGATCAGACCCAGTTGTTTTCTTTGTTTTAGAATGAATTTCTTCTGCATCATCTAATTCAAGGTTCATGTACTTGTCAAAACCAATAATACCGCCCTCTTCCCACATACTCACTTGCTCACGCAGCCACACCTGACTCCGGGGTCTGTTCTGCAAGTACCGGAAGATGAGGTTAGCGGGCTGCACCGTCACCTTCTGCACCTTCTGGTCCTGGCCCCTGTATACCATGGCAGAACCCGACAAAGACCACACCAGCTATCACGCTACTCACACTACTGTTTTTGTTTTGTTTTTTTTTTAGGCAATGTCTTGATGTGTAGTTCAGGCTGGACTTGAACTCACTATGTAGCCCAGGCTGGCCTCGAACTCACAGGATCCTCCTGCCTCAGCCTCCCTAGTGCTAGGATTACACGATTGCACCACCAAACCTGGCTCTTATTATTATTTAAGAGAAAAACAAGGGGTGTAAGAACAGAAATGAGATCCCCCGCCCCCGGGAAATGTCTCTTTAATGGGGGAAAAACAAAACCTTGACAGCTCCCTAGGGCTGGCTACATTCTGAGGCAAGGTCTGCTCTTCATAGCAAGATGGCCGTGAGAAATATTAGTTTAGTTTCGCCCCAGGACGGGGCCACCCCCCTCAACCCCACCCAGGCACATTCCTAATAGTTCTGGGGAAGATCTCAGGCCAGATTTCCCTGGACTGATCTGGGGCTTGCATGCATTCCTGACTTCAGGCTCTGTAGCCAGGCCGAGGTGAGAATGGCAAGCCAGGGTGGCAGGCTCATCCTGAAGCCAGGCCAGGGGCAGCCAGATCTAAACCACAGGCACTGAGGGTGGTGGGCTTGTGTTCCCATCTGTCTCTGACACCCAGCCTGGCGCCCTCTTCCTGTTGCCCAGAAGTGGGAGGTGGTACACGTCCCAGCACTCAGCCCCTGCCCTGACCCCGGTCCTGCTGGCCCTTTGCTGCCTCCAAAGCTCTGTGCCTCTGGCTCTCTGCTATACCTTCAATGCATGCATCTTTCCGGGAAGCCGATGGCCACTTTTGGAAGTGCGTGGGGAGCATAAGTAATAAACAGCTTCGAGCCATCAGCATCCAGAGCACTGTGGGGTATGGCAGCTGTGACCACAGCTCCTGTGTGTGGCCAGGTGGTCCTGACCCTGGAGAGACCTGGTGGCTGAAGCCCCACGTGGAAAGCTGCCAGCATGAACTCAGAAATGCAAGACACACCCCTCACTTTTGTTCCCAGGGAGGTGACTGTGGGGGAATGGCCAGCTGGGGTCTTGTAGCAGAGCCTGGAGGCCGGACTATGCTGGAGTGGGGTGGGGAAGAAAGCACAGCCCAGCCGGCCAGAGACTAACAAAGCCACAGAAATGACCGCACTGCCCTTGGTGTACCCAGCACCAAGACTGGTGGCCTGGGTGCAGGGTGCTAGGGCCAGGCAGGTGGGCAGGTAGTCACAGCCAGAGGACCAGAGATTGTTCATTAAACTTTCAGGTTTTGCATCTGGTGGAACACAAGGATACGGGGGAACCAGGAAATCACATACCTGCAAGTTATGCAACTGGTGGAACAAAGGCTCAGCAGGAGGAAGGGACGTGGCCAGGTTTAAGGAGGTAGCAGAGCCCCACGGGCCAAGCCCCGCCACACCTCAGCCTGCTCCTCCCATCTTAGTCCTTGGAGAGTCAGCAAACATCTTGGGGCACTGGGGCGGCAACAATGGGGTTCACAGGGCACCCTCAGAAGAGTAGGAAGGCCAGGTATGGTGGTTCATGCCTGTACTCCCCAGCACTTGGGAAGCTGAGGCAGGAGGATAACCACGAGTTCAAGGCCAGCCTCAGCTATAATGTGAGTTCAAGGCCAACCTGAAGTGCACAGCGAAACCCTGTCTCAAAAAAAAAAAGAACAGAGTATTTGTACTGCTGAGGGTCAGGAGGGAAAGAACTGAGGGTGCCCCTCTCAGAGTCCCAGAGCAGGGTCCCCAAAGCTGGATGGGGTTCCCACCAAAAGAAAGGCTGGGAAGGGTCTCGGGAGATGGGGGCACATTTGCAGTTTCTGTGCACCCAGCTCCCAGGTCCATGGAGCCCTGCACCTTCTCTGAGCCTCAGTTTCCTTGCAGCATAGAAATGGTGCTTTACCAAGCAAGACCGAGACAAGAAACCCTGGACAGAAACCCAGGCTCCTCTCCTGGCCCTGCCTATGCCTGCCCTCCCTCCCAGACTCTAACTCACCTGTGACCCCTGTGGGGACAGGGTCCTGGCAGGCATCCTCCCCAGGCGGGGCTCCTGCAGGGGCTAGAAGTGGAGGTGTCTCTGAGGGTGAGGGCTGGGTCTGCCCTGGTTTGGGAGGCAGAGTAGCCTGGGAGCAAAGGACAAAACTGACCAAGCTGCACAAGCAGCCACAAAGACTTAATCACCCTCTGTCCTGGTCCCTAGCACTCAACAGAGATTTAAGTACTGAGATCAGGCAAGGCCTCCCTGAGACACTGGCACCAAAAACCCTTTTTTTGGAGGGTGGAGGCACACTGGACATTTAAACAGAGACATGAAAATATAAATAAATAAACAGAGACATGAAAGAGAAAAGACTGGAACTGTCTGGGAGTGGAGGAGGGTAGGCCTGGGACACCTGAACTGAGAAAGTGGGGAGCTGGAGGTTGGGCAGCAAGAGAACAATGGGGCCCTGTGAGAGGCACAGAAGACCTTGGGCTTTCAGGCCAAGGAGGGACAGAATCAGACACAAGGGCGGGGGATGTAGCACTGTTGGAGAATCTGTACCAAATTGGAGGGAAAGCGCTCTGCACCAAGGAGCTGGAAGGCACCTTTTATTATGCTGGAGGGCTGCTGGGAACCAGGTCCAAATCACCAGCCATAGCAACTTACATACATTTTGTAAGCAGGAGGTACAAAGTCGGTCATGGCTTATTCTATAATTGGTTACACGTTTGGTCACACGTCAGGCAAATTTGTCTGGGGCAGGTTTACTTAGAGGAGCCCTTCATTATGAGGTGGGGAGATCTGAGGGAAGTTGGGGTCCGAGCAAGTGGGTAAGATTTAGTGTGACCTTGACAGGGCTGGCTTGTCTTGGGCAAATAGTCCTTGAAACAAGGTAGCAAAACAGGTTATATTTGCAGGCCATTGTGCAGCTGGTCAGAGCTGAGTCAGATTATCTCTGAGTTGCAGCTGGGTAGTTAGTCAGGGCTGGCTGAGTCTGACAACCGAATATGGAACTATAAATTTTTTTCTATTACAGCATGAGCAAGCCCTGAGTTCCATCCCCAACAACAAAACACAGCTCCCGCACCTTGGGATGGGAAGGGGAGCAGAGAACTGTCGGGGCTGCGACAGCTGTCCAGATGGAGTGGAGGAGACAGCTTGCTGAGAGAGGTCCCACAGAGCCTGGGGACCTGGCAGGCGTCTGCAGCCACTAGCACCCAGGCCCACCTGTGGGGCCGGAAGCAGCAGCAGAGCCTTCTCTTGAGGAGAGGTGGACATAGCTGTCACATGGGAAGGGTTTCAGATTTGTCCGAGCAACACATAGGTTTTGGCAAAGCCTGGGATATCATGTGCTTCTGGGGCTGGCACAGGGTGAAGTGAGGGATCCTCGTGTTCTCTGGAAGGTGGATGGTGCCTCCTCTGCCTCCCACACCAGGCAGCTGAGCTTAGACCTGTATTGGAGACACTCGGACAGCCTGATTTATCCTCCGGGGCATTTGGCCATTGTCTGAATATCATATGTACATCTCCACTCAGCAGTCAGTCCCTAGCACAGGGCACAGGGCCACCCTGGGTACTGAAGACCCCCAGAGAGACAAGTGCTGGCAGTGCTGTGGCAGGTCAGGGCAGAACTGGTCTGTATGCATCTTGCCATCTCAGCATTTAAGCTGTACATCCAACTATCCATTTTTTTTGTTTTGGTTTGGTTTGTTTGGTTTTGGCTTTTTGAGACGGTCTCACAATGTTGTTCAGGCCTTATACTCACTGCATAGCCCAGACTGGCCTCAAATTCTCCTGCCTCAGCCTCCCAAGTGCTGAGATTATATCTGTGAACTACCACACTCAGCAACCATCCAGTTCTTTGTTTACTGACGAACAGGACCAAACCTTACACGTAGGTAGGCTGCAGCCAAGTGTGGTGGGTGTCTCTGTCATGGGCGCGTGGTCCAAGATACAGGACATGTGTAACAGGTGTGTCTTTTTGGGGGGTAGTACTTTTGAGATAGGGTCACCCTGTGCAGTTTGAGCTCAGTTTGTAGCCCAGGCTGGTCTCAAACTTGCAAGGATCCTCTTGCCTCAGCCTACTAAGTGCTGGGATTTCAGGTGTATACCACCACGCCCGGCAGATGTGTGATACCAGAGAGAAAGACGTTAAAACTGTAACGATATTTTCCTTTACTTTTTGCAGTGCTGCAGATCAAACCTGGGGTTTTGCACTTGGAACGTGAATGCTCTTCCCTTGAACTATATCCCTGGTTCCTGTCATTTTTATTTAACAATCTAAGATGGAGGAATAAAGCAGAGAGTTTATCTAGAGTAAGCTTTAAAATAAATATTTAGATATACAAGTAAAAATGTAAAATATATAAACTTCTTGCTAATGTTTAATGATTAGCAATTATAATTCTTTTTTTAATTTTAAAGACAAAAGAATGGAGACATATCAACAGCCAAACAGACATAAACCAGAATAACACAAAAACAAGAAATACAATATTATAGAGGAGATAGTAGGGAATTAACAATGGTTGCTGTGTTATATAACGTTATCTTCGCATTTGTTACTCAGTTATATAAATAGAGGCAGGTAAGATTAATCAGTCTTCTCCACCCTCATCTCCGTTGTTCTCCCACCCAATCAGTGGTCTTCCCTCTGATAATAACTGTACTTTTTGGTTTCATTCATTCCCTCGGGCTCTCACATTGGGAAGACACATAACTGCTTCAAATTATGCTGCAACAAACATGGGTGCACTCAAATTACTATGGCATTAGGTGGAAAAGCACCCATCCTCCATGACAGTACATAGGCAGGGACCCAGGCACACTATGATCAGCAACCCACAGACAAGCCCTCGAGGCCCTTGGGGGCCTGGCCGAGCCCATGGGGTCGCCCCTGTGCACCACCAATATAATTCTTTTAATGGTAGTAAAGTTTTACTAAGCTAGGAAAAGAAACAGGCTCTGCAGGGTGAGTTTGGGCCAAGTAAAAATAGGAAAAGAAGCGCACCCTGCAGTGCGAGGCCGGCCGCCGTGAGAAGAACATGGTAGCCAGCAGCTATAATTTTTATTTATTTATTTACTTTTGTCTTTTTGAGACAGGGTCTCACTACGCAGTTCAGGCTGGCCTTGGACTCACTTTAGCACAGGCTGATCTCCAACTCACAACGATCCTCCTGCCTCAGACTCCAGAGCGCTGGGATTGCAGGCGTATGCCACCACGCCCAGCTCAGCAGTGATGATTAAGTTGGGTCTTTTCTCCTAGGTTTTCCCTGTTTGACTGTAGAATAAGTTTTACTATTTTGACTTTTTTTTTGGTACCGGGAATCGAACTCAGGACCTTGTGTTTGCCGGGTAGGCACCTGTGCTGCTGAGCTATATCCCTGGTCCTATTTTTCCTTATTATTATAAAGATTATTTATGAAGAATAGCTGATTAAAATACTATGCCATTTTAATTTTTTATCTATATCTTTCTTTTTGAGACAAAATTAAACCTATAATATCAAATTTGAGTGTTTTTTTTTAATTTTCCTTTGGCTTTTTGACACAGAGTCTCATCATGAAGTGCAGGATAGACTTGAACCAGAGCTCAGGTTGGCCTTGAACTTGCTGGATGAATTTTTTGTTTTTGTTTTTATGGTACCAGGGATTGAACTCAGGACCTTGCACTTACCAGGCAGGCGCTTATCCCACTGAGCTATATCCCCAGCCTGGGCCTTGAACTTGCTACCTTCTGCCTCAGGCTCCTGAGTGTGGCAATTACACGCATTCATCACCATGCTGGGCTATGATATCAAATTTTTTACACAGGACAAACACACATTTTTACAGCGATCTAGAACTCTACTCTCAAGTTACAATCCACCTCACCCTAAGAAGTTCTTTCAAAAGCAGATTTCACAGCCATCAGGGTTTAGTTATTTTAGTTCCATGATCTTTCTTGTAGGGAAACTATATATAAAACTGTTATATATAACTACAGCTCTGTACGTCTTCTTCCCAGTTCTTCCTGGGAGGTACTTCCAGGATTTTTGAGAGCTCTTCCCTCCTTTAAAGGAGGCAAATAAAAAGCCTGGCATAGGCCTCTCCCCTATCCATTTCATGTGTGTGTGAGAGAGAGAGAGAGGGTCTCACTATGCAGTTCAGGCTTGTCTTGAGCTCACTTTGTAGCCCAGGCTCGTCTCAAACTTGCAATGATCCTCCTGCCTCAGCGTCCCGAGTGCTGGGATTACAGCCGTGCACCACCACGCCCGGCTCCCCTATCCATTTTTGATGGTGGTGCTGGGGACTGATCCCAGGGCCCCTGCACTGAGTTACACTCCTTTACTGGAGACAGAGTCTTCTTAAATCAGTCACTCAGCTGCTCAGACTGATTTTGAGGTTGTGATTCTCCTGCCATAGCCTCTCAGAGTTCTGCAATTACAGGTTTGTGCCACTGCGCTCAACATTACCCTTCATCCAGTTATTTCTTACCTAAGGGTAATTGCTCAAAAATTAAACCCAAGCCAGGCACGGTGTCACATACTTATAATTCTAACACTCAGAAGGCTGAGGCAGGAGGATCCCTTTGAGTTTGAGGTCAGCCCGGGTTACACAGTGAGTTTAAGGCCAGCCTGAATCACACTGCGAGACACTGTGTCAAAAAGACGAAAGAAAGAAGGAAAATAAAAGAAAAGAAAAATTCTACTGTATGGCTGCTGGGAAGCCACAACAGCTTGAGCAGGTGGGACTTGGAGCCTGACATTTAAATAACTATTTCAAGGCTGGTGGCAGTGAAAAAGGAAAACAATCCATAAGTGCTTAAGACAGTAATTTTGAATTTTCCCCAAACTCACTTCCTGGTGTTAACCGCTAAATTGCAGTGATTTTCACACATCTGTGAGTGTGACTCACAGTGAGACAAATAGGTCACTGAACACTACCTGGAGAAGGGAATGATGTTTTCTGTTCTGTTCATTCTACTTAATTTTTGCTAATGCTACTAAACGGAACCCCATGAAACCAGTGTCTTCCTAGTCAAAATCACTGAGTACTAGCAATTTACACAGTTCGCCCTGTGACACTGATTTCACAATCCACTCCGGGACTGCATCCCATTCTTTGAAAAACATTGTGTAGTGGGTATATGCACAGGGATGGTTGTTTAAAAAAGAAAACAGGGTTGCGATTTGTTTTTTCGCTTAATACAGCACGTGACACCCACAGGTGTCCCAGCTCCACCTCACCTGTTGTCTTTTTTCTCTTGTTTCTTTGTGGTTGTTTTTGAGACAAGGTCTTGCTTTGTAGCCCAGGATGGCCTTGAACTAGCAGAGCTCTTCCTGCCTGGCATCCCAAGTGCTGGGATTATAGGCATGCACCACCGCTCCTGGTCACCTCACCCTTCTTAAAGGCTTCATGGAGTCCAGCACCTGCTCCAATCCTAGTGCAGTTAACTGTCCCTCACTGTGGGCACGCCGGATTTCCCAGCTCTTGCTGTTCCAAGCCACGACAGAATGAACTTGTCAACAGTGTTCAAGAGCAGTGTTCAGTGTAGATTCCTAGAGGCAAGATGGCAGGATAAAAGCCCCCTACGGTATGGGCGTTTCCTGTCTCGAGTTCAGCTTGTTCTGAAGCCTCTGAGCAGTTATGCTTGCTTCTCTCTTAGTGTGTGCTCGATGGAGGGCAACTGGTATCCACTCAAGGGACACACTTTATCACCCTCTCTGTCCAGCCTCATCTGCCTACCGCTTCCCTGTGCACCATGGGAAACTAGGCCCCTTCCAGACCCCTCCCTCTCTAGGCAGACTCCCCCAAGCACCCAGAAGGACAGTGCACTTTACTGCCAGCCAAACCTGAGTCCGGATCTCGCCCAATCTCCGTCAACTCCCTGGGCTTCATGGTCACACCTTATAACAAGCAGGGAAAGCTTTCAGGGTCGCAGGAGAACGTACAGAGTGGGTTGTAAGTGGTCACACAGGAGTTGACCACTGTCTTCAGCGACTACTGCTGTTCCTCTCCAGACTGACAGAGGCCACTGGGGCATCTACTGCTAACTCCTCTGCAGGGGACTGGAGGAAGGCCTAAAAATAAGACTACGCTCTCGCTCTCCTCTAAGTTTACAATCTGCGTCATCTCTGGCCTCAGTTTCCTCACTTTCTCTGCATTTCCTTTTGTGTTCGTTTGTTTTAGAGAAGGCCTCGCTATATAATCCAGGGTGATTTTGAACTCGCCATGTAGCCAAGGGTGGCCTTGAAGTCATGGCGAGCCTCCTGCTTCGCCCTCCTTACTGCTTGCGTTACAGGCCTGTGCCACCATGCCGGGTTTCTCTGCACTTCTTGAGCACCAAAATAAAGAACAAAACTCTTGGGGAAAGTCATAGAAAAAAACATTTATTAATGCGGAGATATAGCTCAGGGGCACAAGTGCCTGGCAAACGCTAGGTCCTGAGTTCTAATTTCCGACCCCCAAAAAATTATGATCTCAAGAAACATTTACTGAGCACCTATTACATGCCAGCCATGTGCTAAGTTCCACCTGGGCCTCACTAGCTTATCCGCAAGAGGAGGAATTGCACTTCTCGACCCGAAGCTTTGGCATTTTAGGCGGTAAATTTCTTCATGGAGGCCCGTTCCCTGCCTTGCAGCTGCGCTGAGTCCTCTAAATGACAAGGACTCTGTTCTGCCACTGGAACACATAGTCACTCCACGCACACTTCGAAACGGCCTCTAGAGGGCATTAGCGCTCTTGATTGAGAATCTTGACTGATACGCGGGGAGAACGGGAGGCCCATTTTTTTGCTCCGTCACTGGTACATTTAGCATGATGCCAGAGCTCCAAAATGAGCAGGACTTGGCCCCGGTTTCCGGGAACAGTCAAACACTGGCCTGGGATGAGGCCAATAACTCTGGGTCGGAACCCCTCGGGAACTAGTCTTCACCCTGCCTAAGTGCAACGCGGGAACTTTAGGTTCGCGTTCCCAGCCGCGTCCACGGATCCTGGGGAAGGGGCAAGGGGAGTCACTGTGCCTCCAAAGTCCGGCCCTCGGGTGGCTAAGGGTTAACGCGTGGGCGGCGCAGGACCCGAGCGTCCGCTAGAGGACGCTCTGCTGTGAGACTTCCGGGCGCTCACGGTCACGTGGCGATGGGGCGGAACCAAAAGAGCAGGCGGCCAATCAGCTGTGCTGTCACTGGGTATGGTGGCCAATAAGAACAGGGAGTGGGGTCCCGGGACTGAAGGAATCGCCAAGCGGGAGGGGGCGAAGGGACCATGGGCCTTTTGACCATCCTAAAGAAGATGAAGCAGAAGGAACGAGAGCTGCGACTGCTCATGCTGTATCCTCTCGGGCGCCGGGGCCGCGTGGGTAGAGGGTCCCACGGGGCAGGCGCCCCTCTGGGGCGCGATGCGCGGCCGTCGGCCCGTACCAACTGCTCACAGTGCGACCGGCACGTAGGACCTACCACTTGCTCCGGGGCGGGGGGGAACTGTACCATCCGCAGGGGCGGGGTGGGGCTCGGGTCGCGAGGCCAAAGGCGAGGGCCTCAGGGCGCCGCGCAGGACCGATGTCCCCTACGTGAGGGGGACGCAGCGGGCTCGGATGTCACTATCTTTGCTGTAGCCCGAACGAGGGCCCTTGGCCTCCCGGCCCTGATCCCCCTCCTGTCCGAGGATGCCGGCCCGGCCCCGCCCTCCGGTCGAAATCGCGCGGTGTGCGTCCCGCGAGAATGTGGGCGCCGCTGACCCAGGGTCCCCCGGGGTCCCTGCTGCCTCGCGGCCGCTCGGTGTCACTGCGACGGAGGACCCAGCCGGTCCAGCCCCGCTACTGGCGCTGGGTCCAGCCGTCCCCGCCAGGCCGGGTAGAGAAAACGTTCTGTGCGCTTCGTGTCTGTTTTTAAAGAGCTCCGAGAAAAGCCCAGAGGAGCCACTCATTCAATAGATATTTATTGAGCACCTACTGTGCGCTAAGTAGGCACTGTCCAGGGTGTTGGAGTAAAAACTCAAAACAAGGAAATCCTGTCTTGGTGGAAATACTGTAATGCACGGGGGAAGGGAGAAAATAAAGCGAGTAAGTGAAATAGGTGGGATGGGTGAGAAGATTGCGGTTCAGAGCCCTCAAAGAGGACCGCACGAGGACGTTACCACTAGGCAAAGAGATGAGGGATGATGGCGTACAAACCTAGGGACAAACTGGTGAGAGCAAAGGCACGCTGCAGAGGCCCTGAAGGGACACAGTTGGTGGAGTGTGGCTGGGAAGCCACCTCACTAGGAGTTTGCGTTCTTGGCTTTTCCCGTTCGGTGAGAAGAGCAGAGGAGAAGCCACGACTGGACCAGTTAGGGGGTGGCACTAATGCAGCTGAGGTGGGGTGGTGGTTTGGACCAGGATGGAAGTGGTGAGGTCGTGGGCGTGGGGGACATTGGGACAGCAGGCCCGGTGAGAGTTGCAGCCGGACTGGAAGTGAGTGTTGGGAGGGAGTGACGCCAGGATGATGCCTGGGTTTCCGGTGTGAGCTGTTAGAAGGACCGGGAGCCACTCGCAGCGATGGGGAAGGAAGGAATAGGGGAACAGCAGGCGGCGGTGGCGGCTCACGTTGTTTTGGCCCCAGGAGTGACAGCGAACCTTCTAGAGAGGAACGCCCAAACTGCACCCCAAAGCTGCTACTTACTGCAAAACGCCCACACTACAATTAAACCTGAGGACTGAGGTTTTAGTTTAGAGGGAAAAGCAAAAGAATTAATATATTAATATCTTTTGTCTTGAAAAGTAACACGCGTGCCATCGGCTTGCCACTACTGCTGCTGCAGGACATCCTAGAAATGTCAGGAACACAGCTGGGTACAGGGACCAATGTCCAGGGGAGCCAGTGGGAGGGATCAGCATAGAGCTGGGAATTGGGATGTGAACCTGGGGAAACTCATCCAGGGAGTGCGAACAGAGCAGAGAGCCAGGAGCGGGAGGGCAGGAGGGTGGGTGAGACTCTGGTCCTGTGCTGTGGGTGGGGCTGCCAGGCCAGGGGAGAGCGGCAGGAGGCCTTCGAGGACCCGCTTGGCAAGAGCGGGTTTGGGAAGCAGTGAGAGCCACAGTCTGGTGGGCACAAGAGCAGGGAGCGGGAGGGTGCGGGAGTACGAGCAGCTGCCTTTGGGAGAGGCGAGAAGGGAGATGAATCCAGGGAGGATTCTGTTGCTGCAGACTGAGTGCAAAGAGGCACAGTGGGCTTGTCAGCAGACAGGCATGGTGGGGAGAGCGGAGCGTGGTTGATGGGATAAGGGGGGTGGCAGTCGTCTGCAGCCAATTCCAGGGCTCGTCTGGGCCCTGGTCCGGTGAGCGTGATGCGTAGCTCATCCTTGATACGCGATGGGAAATTAGTCTGACTAAATGAGGTCACCAGAGCGCGGGGGCCTTGTCCTTAACCCGCGGACCCCAGCGGCCTAGACAATGCTGGCAAAACCACCATCCTCAAGAAGTTCAACGGGGAAGATGTGGACACCATCTCCCCGACGCTTGGCTTCAATATCAAGACGCTGGAACACCGAGGGTGAGCTACGGTCCCCACGCCACGAGGGGGGGGCGGGTAGGCAGCAGGGGAGAGGGGACTGCTGACCCCGCCTCCTGCCCTGCCCAGGTTCAAATTGAACGTCTGGGACGTGGGTGGCCAGAAGTCGCTGCGCTCCTACTGGCGGAACTACTTTGAAAGCACCGATGGCCTCATCTGGGTGGTGGACAGTGCTGACCGGCAGCGCCTGCAGGACTGCACCAGGGAGTTGCAGAGCCTGCTGGTAGAGGAGGTGTGCAGAGGGGCGGGGCCCGGAGGGGCAGGGCTACATCCAGCAGGAGCCCCACTCTTGGCTCTTCTGTCACCCTGCTCAGATGACGACCCAAAGACAGGCTGTTGCCGGCAGAGTGGTGCACGCCTGTAATCCCAGCACTCCAGAGGCTGAGGCAGGAGGATCTTTGAGAGTTTGAGGCAGGCCAGCCTGAGTTACCAAATGAGCCCAAGGCCAGCCTGACCTGCATGGCAAGACCCTGTCTCAAAAAAAAAAAAAAAAAAAGACAGGTCCTTTTCCTTGCTTGGAATCAGAGCCTGAGACAGGAGGAGTGATGTAAATTCGAGGCCAGCCTGACCTACATAGTGAGACCCTATCTCCAAACAAAGCAAGGCAGGATCCAGCGGGCCTGGTGACACACACCTGTAAGCCTGTAATTACAGCACTGGGGAGGCTGAGGCAAGAGGATAGCCATAAGTTTGAGGCCAACTTGGGCTACGTAGTGAATTCAAGACCCTGTTTCAAAAAACAACAAAACAACCCCCCACACACACCAAAAAAAGGAATGTAACTCAGTGCTCCTGGGTTCAATCCCTAGTACTAGCAAAAAAAAAAAAAGAAAGAAAAAGAATTGTGGGAAGGGGAGTGGACAACAGTTACACTGGAGGTCTTTGAGGAGCTAACTTAAAGCTGGTGTGTGAAGCTCTGACTTTGCTGTGTGACCTCAGGAGGGCACTTAACCACTCTGAGCCTCCACTGCCGCGACCCTACCATGGGGCTTACAATTAAGCTGACTGCAATTTGCTGTCTAGGCTAAAACACTTCTCTTTAAGTAAAATTCAGATCTATGGAAAAGGTACGGAGATATCCCAGACACCCCTCACCGCAGTTGCCTGATGTTAACATCTCCCATAGTCTCTTGGTACCTGTCAAAAAGAAGAAATCAACACTGGCACATTGCTATTATCTTAACCACAGGTCTTACATGGATTTCACCAAATTTTTCACTAGTGTATTTTTTCTGTTACAGAATTTGGGGCCATTTACTGCATTGCATTTCCTTGAGAGGGAAGGAGGGAGCTGTTAGTAACTATCCAGGGCCTGTGGTCACCAGTGGAACTGTGGCCCTTCCAAGAGTGTGGAATGCTGAGCCAGGCCTGGTGGGTGGAGGCCGGGAGGGCTGCATCGCCCCACTGCCCTGAGGGCTCCACTGTATGGGTGTCACAGGATCAGAGGCATGGAGGCCCACGGGGCGGAACATGAACAGGCTACGGTAACGTGGTGCCTACACCCTCTGTGCATGCCAGGTTGTCAGGCCCGAGCTGTCTAGAACCTCAGAGGCCTCAGGTCACCTTGCCCAGCACCCTGCTCTGCCTATGGAAGGGCAGACTGAGACACTGAGGTGAGCAGTACCTGCTGGGCGGGGCTGGCCTCGATGGCGGTCCCCGCTGTGAACTCCCCCAGGCCTCGCCCACCTCCACGGGTCTTTTCCGGGTTGTCCAGGCAGGTCTTTTTTTTTTT